>SJYQ01002261.1:22320-33081 GCA_006410935.1 Redunca redunca
TTTTATTTTTTTTAAGGAAATAAAACTCTAAAACCAGAAAAGGAAAAAGTCAAAGACCCTTAGTATAGTTTCAGAAATCACAGTCTCTGACTCAGTTCTAATTGTTCTTTTTAAACCTCAGCGATTTGGGTTTATTCAAAGCCTGATCTTACATTAGAAACAAGAGTATTTTTATTTGGAACATGTTTCTGTGTCCTGACAAAGTCACTGTCCTCTGTGAGAGTCCTTCTTTCCAGCCTTGTTTATCCCATCAGACATTTCTGCCAGAAACAGCCCTGTTTACAAAGCTAGCCTCGTTGGATGGAGTATTTTACTTAGCTCAGCCTTGCACTCACACCGCAGCCTGTTTAACATGGAACAGGCACAGGCCTGAAGCCACTAGAGAATGCTTAAGAAGCTTGATGTGTCGCGAAGAAAAGTGGAGGCATTTGGATGAAAATGAAACAATGCGTGAGGGAGCAAGAGCAGGGGCTTGTGGTCAGCAGAGACCAAGGCAAACAAAGGGAAAGAGGGGAGGTTTTTGGTGGGAGGGGCTGAAGGGGAAAATGCACTGGTTCAGGAGTGTGGGACAGAGGTGTCTGTTCGCTGTTTGAAAGCATGTCATTCAAGAAACAGGCTTCCCAGGTGGCTCTAGTGGTAAAGAACCCACCTGCCAATGTAGGTAGACACAAGAGATCTGAGTTCGATCCCTGGGTTGGGAAGATCCTCTGGAGAATGAAATGGCAACCCACTCCAGTATTCTTGCCTGGATAATCCTATGGACAGAGGAGCCTGGTGGGCTTCAGTCTATAGCGTAGGAAGAGTGAAATGACTGAGTGTGCACATGACATGACATGAACAGAGGACCAGATTCTTATACAGGGAATTTTATACGTAGAACATTATTGTATACAAATCTGGATAGAAAGGAATTCCAGTTTTGAATACTGCATCATGATACATTTGTATATAATCCATCCTGTTAAGGATTTTTTTTTTAATCCAAAAGTATTATGCAGCGAATTTATTTCCCTACCCCCCCAACATCTATGTAATTTATTCATAATGTAAAAATAGTGATCAAGTATTGCAAGTCATAGTTTCATCTTTATTAACATATCATCCTCTGATGATGCAGTATCTTGCTGTTTCAATGTGTGTGTGTGATCAATAGCACCTATAAGTAATATCCAGAATTAAATAACAACAATAAATTGCTAGAAAGTAGTCAGACTATCAGTACTGAACTGACTATGAGGCCAACACTAGCAGGATATCTGAGGTAGATGACAGCAAGTAGGGTCAGCTCAATGAAAGTTGTGAAATAGACAATGCCTTTGTTTAGTACTTTTTTTCCAGCCCATTTTCTCCCAGGAACCCAGTGTCTTATGATGTCCTTTGTGTACTCAGAGCCTGATACTGTTAAATATCATGAGAACCAATTCTTCTGCCAGGCAATCCAATGCTCTGGATTTTTTTTTCTGATCCCTTCCATCAATATTTACCCATTCTGTATATCCCACTCTGGTTGTATTCTATTTTATGGCTAGTCTGATACAATAATTCAAGCTGAGAAGTTAATACTTTGAAAGAGTTCTATTTTTCCCTTTCCAGGAAGCGTCTGTATTTTAACAGGGAACTGTAACGTCCTAAATTACAGATAATCTAGTTGGAGAAAATTTTTATGCCTCTCAGATAACAGTGTATAGATTATGGTCATCTTTTCGATTTGGATAAAAGAACAAGATTGATACATATTTATTTATAAATTAGATCACATATTAAGAGGAAATTGCAATCAATAATGATTTAAGATCTGATACAAGAAGCTAGAAAAAGTCATCTTAAATAATGAAGCTTGCCTTAGGACTATAGGTAAATATAGGAGCAAGAAGATCAACCACCATTGAAAAAACCAAAGATGGGGTAGCATTTTTGAGTACTCTAAAAAGCATAAATGAGCCTATACATTTGGATAGGCTCTTTAAACATCAACTATAGCCACAGACTATTGACTTCTGCCATAGAAGTGGGAAGAAGAACTTCAAGTCATGGGTCTTTTGAGTAATAATCATTTTGAATATAGAAAAATAATATCTGTAGGACTTGTAATTTATACATATACACAAACAAATGTATTAAAGAGCACATATCTCTACATCACTGAGCTTCAGATGTACCAGTTGTATAACATTTAAGACTTCAAACAATTTTCCCTCTTATCATTTTGCAACTATGAGTTACTTACAGATAAAAGCCTTTACAATCAAATGGGGAAGAAAGAGACGAGCAAGTATGTGACAGGAGCTAAGTCACGTGGTGTTCTTCCTTATTATTTTTATTTCAAAGGCATAAATTTATCTTGCTTGAACGTCTTCTCAAAAGAAACATTAAATATGCTAATTTTGTGGAATTACTGGGGAAAAAAAAAAAACAAATTCTTATGAAATTAGATTTTAAAGATCTGCTTTTTGGTATTCTGTCTTAACACTCCTATCTGATTTTTCCAGGCACTTAGTTCTCTTTGACCTCGTGGTAATCAATCCACGTTAAGTGTGTCACTAAGCTTTGAAGAAAGTCATACGCTGGGTACTATCACTACTACTATGTACTACATTTTTGGGAAAGAGTTTTTATGGTTGTATCAGAGTATATATGTACTTCAAAGTTCTTTTAATTTGAAAACGTTAGAGCAGTGACAGATATAAAGAGTGACAGGAGTGAAACATGGGAGTAAATTCTATGACAACAGTCAAAAAAAGCCAGAAGCAATTGTTCCAGCTTTGAAGGCAAAGAGAATAGTATTAAAATAAATATGGTCAGAGGAGTAAGAAGTCATCCTCCCATTAATAAGAACTAGATAGCATTTTTTCTTCTTGGCTAAACAATAAAATTACATAAGCATAAGTGACACTGCCTCTCTGTTCCCCTGACTAATTGACAGAGTATTCTGCTGCATTGTAAGTTATTCTCAAATCACTGATTATGTTCACATTTTATTAGTATTTTTGGCTTACTTAGCAGGTGTCTCATCAATCAGACCCTGTATGTAAGCAGGTATGATACCAGTGAGACTAACAGGCTTAGGAACAGAAAATTCACAAAAGATCAAACAGAAACAATTAGGAAAATGAACCTTTGATTATAGGGCTTGGAACATAAAGTTGAATTTATAGTTACAGTAGGAACTTGAGTTACTGAGAAGCAGATGACTCTGCACTCCATTTCTTCCAAGTCTCTGAGTGGTTGGACAAAGAAAGAATGGCAAAGACAAAGTTCCCACCACTGTTCCTTTAAGTACTAGCTTGTTGGCTTTCCAGTTCTAGTAGCAGTGAAGAAAATTGTAGTAGACTAACTCTCACTCAGAAAATAATTATGAAATCTATGTTTATGCAGCTTTTACCCCAAAATAGTGCCAAGAACATGAACCTTGAGGCAGCTAGAAATCAAGCAGAAAGCCTGGCTTGAGGAGTCAAATAATGGAATTCAAGGATATCAGTTTAGTGAGAAATTAAAGGAAGGGATTCTGACAAAAAGGAAGTTAGAGAGGTCCCAAATCTGCAAATAAACCCCCTTCAAATTCAAGTGTAATCCATGAAATGTGTATTTATGTGGGATACTTCAAAGAACCCAGGAAAAAGAAGAACCAGAAGATGGAAAACACTGCATAGATTTTTCAGCAGTTACCCATTGCAGATAAGACAGAGTTTGCAGTTTAGAGGGGCTTCATAAACACTTGGGCCTTACCACTGAAACCCAAGAAAGACCATGGCTAAGAGGTAACAGTTATATTATGATATTAAGGTATTCATCTTAGCACAAAAGGAAAAAAGGGCTGAAGGAGATTCACACAAATCAAGCATAAAAGCAAACCTCCACAAGTTCAATTTGATCTAATAACTGACAACATATATACCTCAGGGGAACACAACAGAATCCAAGGACTCTACAATGAATTATCTAAAAAGTCCAGTGTAAAAATAATAAAAATTATGAAACCTGCAGAGAAATAGGAATGTTTGATTTATAATAAAAAGAAAAAGCAGTTAGTGGAAAAGGAGTTCTAGATGANNTTATTGAATTAGCAGAAAAAGATTTTAAAGCAGGCATTAAATATGCTCAAGTTCTTAGAAGAAAACATCATCAAATTGAGCAAACTATTGGGAAATCTCAGTGAATAAATAAGATCTACTTTAAAAATTAAATGGACATTTGATAATTTAAAAGTGAAACCAGAAATGAAAAATTCTTTTAAGAGTAGACTGAGAATAATAAAAGGAGTCAGTGAAATTGAAGATATGTCAATTTAGTTCAGTTCAGTTACTCAGTTGTGTCCAACTCTTTGCAACCCAATGGAATGCAGCACGCCAGGCTTCCCTGTCCAACACCAACTCCCGGAGTTTACCCAAAGTCATATCAATTGAGTAGGTGATGTCATCCAACCATCTCATCCTCTGTCATCCCCTTCTCCCGCCTTCAATCTTTCCCAGCATTAAGGTCTTTTCAAATGAGTCAGTTCTTCACATCAGGTGGCCAAAGTATTGGAGCTTCAGTTTCAACAACAGTCCTTCCAATGAATATTAAGGGCTGATTTCCTTTAGGATTGACTGGTTGTATCTCATTGCAGTCCTAGGGACTCTCAAGAGTCTTCTCCAACACCACAGTTCAAAAGCATTAATTCTTTGGTGCTCAGCTTTCTTTATAGTCCAACTATCACATCCATATACGACTACTGGAAGAAAACATAGCTTTGACTAGACCGAACTTTGTTGGCAAAGTAATGTCTCTGCTTTTTAATATGCTGTCTAGGTTGGTCAGATCTTTTCTTCCAAGGGGCAAGCGTCTTTTAATTTCATGGCTGTAGTCACCATCTGCAGTGATTTTGGAGCCCCCAATATGAAGTCTCTCACTCTTTCCTTTGTTTCCCCATCTATTTGCCATGAAGTGATGGGACCATATGCCATGACCTTAGTTTTCTGAATGTTAAATTTCAAACCAACTTTTTTACTCTCCTCTTTCCAGAGGCTCTTTAGTTCTTTGCTTTCTGCCATAAGGGTCGTGTCATCTGCATATCTGAGGTTGTCAATATTTCTCCCAGCAATCTTGATTCCAGCTTGTGCTTTCTCCAGTCCAGCATTTCTCATGATGTACTCTGAATATAAGTTAAATAAGCGGAGTGACAATATACAGCCTTGATGTACTCCTTTTCCTATTTGGAACCAGTCTGTTGTTCCATGTCCAGTTCTAACTGTTGCTTCCTGACATGCATATAGGTTTCTCAAGAGGCAGATCAAGTGGTCTGGTATTCCCATTTCTTTCTGAAATTTCCACAGTTTATTGTGATCCACACAGTCAAAGGCTTTGTCATAGTCAATAAAGCAGAAATAGATATTTTTCTGGAACTCTCTTGCTATTTCCATGATCCAGCGGATGTTGGCACTTTGATCTCTGGTTCCTCTGCCTTTTTATTAAACCAGCTTGAACATTTGGAGGTTCACAGTTCACGTATTGCTGAAGCCTGGCTTGGAGAATTTTGAAGATTACTTTGCTAGTGTGTGAGATGAGTGCAATCGTGTGGTAGTCTGAAGATTCTTTGGCCATTGCCTTTCTTTGGGATTGGAATGAAAACTGACCTTTTCTAGTCCTGTGGCCACTGCTGAGTTTTCCAAATTTGCTGGCATATTGAGCACAGAACTTTCACAGCATCATCTTTTAGGATTTGAAATAGCTCAACTGGAATTCTGTCACCTCCACTAGCTTTGTTTGTAGTGATGCTTTTTAAGGCCCACTTGACTTCACATTCCAGGATATCTGGCTCTAGATGAGTGATCATACCATAGTGATTATCTGGGTAATGAAGGTCTNGTTAGGTCCGTACCATAATTTTCCTTTATCAAGCCCATCTTTGCATGAAATGTTCCCTTAGTATCTCTAATTTTCTTGAAGACATCTCTAGTCTTTCCCATTCTGTTGTTTTCCTCTATTTCTTGGCATTGATCACTGAGGAAGGCTTTCTTATTTCTTCTTGCTATTCTTTGGAACTCTCCATTCAGATGCTTATATCTTTCCTTTTCTCCTTTGCTTTTTGCTTCTCTTATTTTCACAGCTATTTGTAAGGCCTCCCCAGACAGCCATTTTGCTTTTTTGCATTTCTTTGCCATGGGGATGGTCTTGATCCCTGTCTCCTGTACAATGTCATGAACCTCAGTCCATAGTTCATCAGGCACTCTATCAGATCTAGTACCTTAAAACTATTTCTTACTTCCACTGTATAATCATGAGGAATTTTATTTAGGTCATACCAGTGGTTTTCCCTACTTTCTTCAATTTAAGTCTGAATTTGGCAATAAGGAGTTTATGATCTGAGCCACAGTCAACTCCTGGTCTTGTTTTTGCTGACTGTATAGAGCTTCTCCATCTTTGGCTGCAACAAATATAATCAATCTGATTTCAGTGTTGACCATCTGGTGATGTCCATGTGTAGAGTCTTCTCTTGTGTTGTTGGAAGAGGGTGTTTGCTATGACCAGTGCATTTTCTTGGGAAAACTCTATTATCCTTTGCCCTACTTCATTCCGTATTCCAAGGCCAAATTTGCCTGTTACTCCAGGTGTTTCTTGACTTCCTACTTTTGCATTCCAGTCCCCTCTAATGAAAAGGACGTCTTTTTTGGGTGTTAGTTCTAAAAGGTCTTGTAGGTCTTCATAGAACCATTCAACTCCAACCGTTCCTTCTTCAGCATTACTGGTTGGGGCATAGACTTGGATTACTGTGATATTGAATGGTTTTCCTTGGAGATGAACAGAGATCATTCTGTCGTTTTTGAGACTGCATCCAAGTACTGCATTTTGGACTCCTGTTGACCATGATGGCTACTCCATTTCTTCTAAGGATTCCTGCCCACAGTAGTAGATACAATGGTCATCTGAGTTAAAGTCACCCATTCCAGTCCATTTTAGTTTTCTGATTCCCAGAATGTCAATGTTCACTCTTGACATCTGTTTTACCACTTCCAATTTACCTTGATTCATGGGCCTAACATTCCAGATTCCTATGCAATATTGCTCTTTACAGCTTCGGACCTTGCTTCTATCACCAGTCACATCCACAACTGGGTATTTTTGTTTTACTTTGGCTCCATCCCTTCATTCTTTCTAGAATTATTTCTCCACTGATCTCCAGTAGCATATTTGGCACCTACCGACCTGAGGAGTTCCTCTTTCAGTATCCTATCATTTTGCCTTTTCATACTGTTCATGGGGTTCTCAAGGCAAGAATACTGAAGTGATTTTCCATTCCCTTCTCCAGTGAATCACATTCTGTCAGACCTCTCCACACGACTCGCCTGTCTTGGGTGGCCCCACACAGCATGGCTTAGTTTCATTGAGTTAGACAAGGCTGTGGTCTGTTTGAGTAGATTGACTAGTTTTCTGTGATTATGGTTTGTGTGTCTGCCCTCTGATGCCTCTTGTAACATTTACTGTATTTTTTTTTTTTACTTTATTTTACTTTACAATACTGTATTTGTTTTGCCATACATCAACATGAATCCACCACGGGTGTACACGTGTTCCCAATCCTGAACCCCCCTCCCACCACTCTCCCCATATCATCTCTCTGGGTCATCCCAGTTCACCAGCCAGCCCTACTGTCTTACTTGGGTTTCTCTCACCTTGGATGTGGGGTATCCCTTCACGGCTGCTCCAGCAAAGCACAGCCACTGCTCCTTACCTTGGTCGAGGGTTATCTCCTCACAGCCGCCCCTCCTGACCTTGAACGTGGAGTCGCTCCTCTCAGCCCTCCTGTGCCCTCACAGCCACCGCTCCTATGGTGGTTTTATTCCTACTTTTTAAAGGAATCTCCATACCATCTTCCATAGTGGCTGTATCAATTTCCATTCTCACCAACAGTGCAAGAGCATTCCCTTTTCTCCATGTCCTTTCCAGCATTTATTGTTTGTAGGCTTTTTGATGAGGGTCATTCTGACTGGTGTCAGGTGATATCTCACTGTAATATGATTTGCATTTTTTTAATAATGAACAATGTTGAGCATCTTTTCATGTGTTTGTTAGCCATCTGTATGACTTCTTTGGAGAAACATCTATTTAAGTCTTTTTCTCACGTTTTGATTGTTTGTTGTTTGTTTTTCTGGCACTGAGTTGTACGAGTTGTTTGTTTTTTGTATGTTTGTTTTTTTGTATAGCTTGTTTGTTTTTCTGGCATTGAGTTGTATGAACAGCTTGTATATTTTGGAAATTAATCCTTTGTCAGTTGTTGCATTTGCTATTATTTTCTCCCATTCTGAGGGTTTTCTTTTCACCTTGCTTATAGTTATATTTGTTGTGCAAAAGCTTTTAAGCTTAATCAGGTCCCACTTGTTTACTTTTGTTTTTATTCCCGTTACTCTAGGAGGTGGGTCATAGAGGATCTTGCATTGATTTATGTCATTGAGTGTTCTGCCTGTATTTTCCTCTAAGAGTTTTGTTGTTTCTGGTCTTACATTTAGGTCTTTAACCCATTTTGAGTTTATCTTTGTGTACGGTTTTAGGAAGTGTTCTAATTTCATTCTTTTACATGTAGCTGTCCAGTTTTCCCAGCACCACTTATTGAAGAGACTGTTTTTGCCCCATTGTGTATTCTTGCCTCCTTTGTCAAAAACAGGGTATCCATAGGTGCATGGGTTTATTTCTGGGCTTTCTCTATTCTTCCATTGGCCTATATTTCTGTTTTTGTGCCAGTACCATACTGTCTTGATGACTGTAGCTTTGTAGTATAACCTGAAGTTAGGAAACTTGATTCCTTCAGCTCCATTCTTCTTTCTCAAGACTGCTTTGGCTATGTGGGGTCTTTTGTGTTTCCATATGTATTGTGAAATTTTTTGTTCTAGTTCTGTGAAAAATGCCATTGGTAATTTGATAGGGATCACATTGAATCTGTAGATTGAGTTTGGCAGTATAGTCATTTTCAAAATATTGATTCTTCCTACCCAGGAACATGGAATATCTCTCAATCTGTTTATGTCATCCTTGATTTCTTTCATGAGCGTCTTATAATTTTCTGTGTACAATTCTTTCATCTCCTTAGGTAAGTTTATTCCTAGATATCTAATTCTTTTTGTTGCAATGGTGAATGGGATTGATTCCTTGATTTCTTTTTCTGATTTTTCATTGTTAGTATATAGAAATGCAAGTGATTTCTGTGTATTGATTTTGTATCCTGCAACTTTGCTAAATTCACTGATTACCTCTAGTAATTTTTTCATACTATCTTTAGGGTTTTCTATGTACAGTATCATGTCATTTGCAAACAGTGAGAGCTTTACTTCTTCTGATCTAGATTCCTTTTATTTCTTTTTCTTCTCTGTTTGCTGTAGCTAGGACTTCCAGAACTATGTTGAATAATAGTGGTGAAAGTGGACACCCTTGTCTTGTTCTTGATCTCAGGGGTAATGTTTTCAGTTTTTCACCATTGAGAATAATGTTTGCCATAGGCTTATCATATATGGCCTTTACTATGTTGATGTAGGTTCCTTCTATGCCCACTTTTTGAAGAGTTCTAATCATTAATAACTGCTGACTTTTGTCAAAGACTTTTTCTGCATCTATTGAGATGATCATATGGTTTTTATCTTTCAATTTGCTAATATGGTGTATCACATTGATTGATCTCCACCTATTGAAGAATCCTTGCATCTCTGGAATAAACCAACTTGATCATGGTGTATAAGCTTTTTGACGTGTTGCTGAATTCTGTTTGCTAAATTTTTTTTTTGAGGATTTTTGGATCTATGTTCATCAGTGATATTGGCCTGTAGTTTTCTTTTTTTGTGTTGTCTTTGTCTGGTTTTGGTATCAGGGTGATGGTGACCTCATAGTATGAATTTTGAAGTGTTCCTTCCTCTGCAATTTTTTGAAAGAGTCTGAGGATAGGCATTAGCTCATCTGTAAATGCTTGATAGAATTCTTCTGTGAAGCCGTCTGGTCCTGGGCTTTTGTTTTTGGGAGATATTTAAAGACAGCTCCAATTTCAGTGCTTGTGATTGGGTTGTTCATAATTTCTATTTCTTCCTGGTTCAGTCTTGGAAGATTAAACTTTTCTAAGAATCTGTCTATTTCTTCCAGGTTATCTATTTTATTGCCATATAGTTGTTTGTAACAGTCTCTTATCATCCTTTGTATTTCTGCATTGTCTTTTGTAACCTTTCCTTCTCCATTTCTAATTTTTTTGATTTGATTCTTCTCTCTTTTTTTCTTGATAAGTCTGGCTAAGGGTTTGTCAATTTTGTTTATCTTCACAAAGAACCAGATTTTAATTTTATTCATCTTTATTATCGTTTCTTTCATTTCTTTTTCATTTGTTTCTGCTCAGATCTTTATGATTTCTTTTCTTCTACTCATTTTTCTTTCTTCTTCTTTCTCCAGTTGCTTTAGGTGTAAAGTTAGGTTGTCTATTTGATGTTTTTCTTATTTCTTGACAGGATTGTATTGCTATAAACTTCCCTCTTAGAACTGCTTTTGCTAGATCCCATAGGTTTTGAGTTGTCATGTTTTCATTGTGACTTGTTTCCAGATATTTTTTGATTTCCCTTTTGATTTCTTCAGTAAACTGCTGGTTATTTAGAAATGTGTTGTTTAATCTCCAAGTGTTTGAGTTTCTTTCAGTTGTTTTTCTTGTAATTGATATTTAGTCTCATAGCATTGTAGTTGGAGAAGATGCTTGATATGATTTCAATTTTCTTAAATTTACTAAGGTTTGATTTGTGACGCAAGATGTGGTCTATCCTG
>SJYQ01002262.1:0-22434 GCA_006410935.1 Redunca redunca
ACATAAATATTCTATATTTGTATATATTGAAAAATGATCATAATAAGTCTAGTTAACCTCTATCATCATGCAGAGATATATAATTTTTTCTTGGGATAGGAGTTTTTAAGATCTATTCTTAGTAACTTTCAAATATGCAATGCAGTATTATTAAATATAGTCACCATCTGCACTTTACATCTCTATCATTTACTTATTTTATAATCCAAAGTTTGTACCTTTTGACTCCCTTCACTCATTTTGCCCTTCCTCTCACCAGGTCCCTGTTCTCTGTACCTACAAGCTCATTTATTTTGCTTTGATTTTTAAAATTCTATTTACAGATGAGATAACATGGTATTTGTCTTTCTCAGTCTGACTCATTTCACTTAGCATAATCCATTCAAGTTCATTTCATGTGGTTGAAAATAGTAATAGCAAAATTTCATTCCTTTTTATGGGATAATAATATTCCATTATATATATGATGTACATGCTTTCTTTATCTATTCATCCATAGATGGATACATAGATTATTTCCATGCCTTGGTTATTGTAAATAATGCTGCGATGAACAAGGGAGTGCAAATATATTTTTGAGTTAATGGGTTTTTTTCCCTAACTCCATTTCTATTCAACAATGCAATGAAGAGGCCTTCCAGGCAGTGAAAAATACTTTTAAAAAAGAAAAATAATCATTATTTATCATATGGATTATATTAATATTTTAATTTTTTTTACATAGGCTTATCAGTTTTGAGATATTCTAGGTTCAGATCTAGACGACCACAAAAAGTGAATATTGCAGTAAAGGAAGTCACATGATATTTTTTGTTTCCTCTTGAGAAACCTATATGCAGGTTAGGAAGCAACAGTTAGAACTGGACATGGAACAACAGACTTGTTCTAGACAGGAAAAGGAGTACGTCAAGGCTATATATTGTCACCCGGCTTATTTAACTTACATGCAGAGAACATCATGAGAAACGCTGGGCTGGAAGAAACACAAGCTGCAATCAAGATTGATGGGAGAAATATCAATCACCTCAGATATGCAGATGACACCACCCTTATGGCAGAAAGTGAAGAGGAACTAAAAAGCCTCTTGATGAAAGTGAAAGAGGAGAGTGAAAAGGTTGGCTTAAAGCTCAACATTCAGAAAACGAAGATCATGGCATCTGGTCCCATCACTTCATAGGAAATAGATGGGGAAACAGTGGAAACAGTGTCAGACTTTATTTTAGGGGGTTCCAAAATCACTGCAGATGGTGACTGCAGCCATGAAACTAAAAGATGCTTACTCCTTGGAAGGAAAGTTATGACCAACCTAGATGGCATATTGAAAAGCAGAGAGATTATTTGCCAACAAAGGTCCATCTAGTCAAGACTATGGTTTTTCCAGTGGTCATGTATGGATGTGAGAGTCGGACTGTGAAGAAAGCTGAGTGCCAAAGAATTGATGCTTTTGAACTGTGGTGTTGGAGAAGACTCTTGAGAGTCCCTTGGACTGCAAGGAGATCCAACCAGTCCATTCTCTAGGGATTTCTTTGGAAGGAATGATGCTAAGCTGAAACTCCCGGAGTTGGTGATGGACAGGGAGGCCTGGCGTGTTGCGATTCATGGGGTTGCAAAGAGTGGTATACAATTGAGTGACTAAAGTGAACTGAACTGAGTGCATATAAAGGTTCTGTCTACTCTATGCTATAGTCTATTAAAAGTTCAATGGCATTGTGTGCCAGGAGCCAGCGTGAGGA
This sequence comes from Redunca redunca, assembly GCA_006410935.1. Taxonomy (NCBI): domain Eukaryota; kingdom Metazoa; phylum Chordata; class Mammalia; order Artiodactyla; family Bovidae; genus Redunca; species Redunca redunca. The sequence goes on from SJYQ01002262.1 coordinate 1,734, forward strand.
ACTCCGCCTGTGGCAAAGGTCATGAGAAAGGAGGCTTCGGCATACACAAAGGCGGGATCAACCTCAGGAAACTCCCTGTTCCCGAGCATCTACCCCCAACACCAGAGTCTGCCTACTTTACTGTTTTATGCTCTCATCTACACCTCTGACTTTATGGGGGGCTCTCCCCTATCACCTCTCTCGGAGAAGGAGTTAACCTACAGCTCCAGTTAATAAAAATTCTTGGGTGTGACAAGAGTGTTTCAACTTACGAACTCCTCTGAAGGTTATCTAGCCTTCCTGTACGGGTTCATCCGGCCACATGTGACTGTTTACAGCCTCCCAACCGTGAGAGGCACAAGATGCTGTAAACATTCTAAATACAGATTCTTTTGAGAAGTTAGAAAATTATTAGTATAGTATAGTGGGTTGATTAGAAACTATATTGGTGAAGGGTTTTTCATTTGTTGAGCCAATATTTGCTGCTAAATCTCCATATTCCCTGCCCTTATAATGAATGTAACTAGCATATGGGAGAAATAAGTATTAACCTTTGATATTGATCATGTTAATTTACTTAGGCTAAGTAAATTCCCTTCTTAATTGTAACCCACTACACCCTCACCCTATAGGAATGCAACTTTATCTGGTACCTTTGGAGGGTGGCGCCTGGTTTAAGAAAAAATCACCCCTGGAAAAAATAAGTTTTCCGGTTGACTGACCATTATCAGAAAGGGCCATAAAACGTCAGCAGGCCTCATGGCCAGAAGATGATGTAAAACCCCTAAGACCTTTGTATACATTTATATGAAGCACCTGATTTTGATAAAGTTCAGGTCTGCTGACCCCGCATGACTCTATGTTCATCCCTATGTATAACAAGAAGTATATAAGCAAACCTGAAAACAAAGAAATCGGATCAGTTTCTGGAAAGACTGATTCCCCTGTGTCGTTCTTTCTTGTTCTCTGTTTTTCTGGCTGAATTCCCATCTGGAGCGTGGGTGCTCACCAAGCCTGCTAATTTTGCTCTGGCTTTTAAGATCCATGTGAGAGGGAGCCCAAGGAGGGGCACCCTCCGCTATTCAAGTGGGTGCGATCTCTGGTTCTTCTGCCTTTTATAAAAGGTGTTCTTCAGTTCAGTTCAGTCACTCAGTCATGTCTGACTCTTGGCAACCCCATGAATCGCAGCACGCCATGCTTCCCTGTCCATCACCAACTCCTGGAGTTCACCTGAACTCATGTGCATCGAGTCCATGATGCCATCCAGCCATCTCATCCTCTGTCGTCCCCTTCTCCTCCTGTCCCCAATCCCTCCCAGCATCAGAGTCTTTTCCAATGAGTCAACTCTTCGCATGAGGTGGCCAAAGGACTGGAGTTTCAGCTTTAGCATCATTCCTTCCAATGAACACCCAGGACTGATCTCCTTCAGAATGGACTGGTTGGATCTCCTTGCAGTCCAAGGGACTCTCAGGAGTCTTCTCCAACACCACACTTCAAAAGCATCAGTTCTTCGGTGCTCAGCTTTCTTCACAGTCCAACTCTCACATCCATACATGACCACAGGAAAAACCATAGCCTTGACTAGATGGACCTTTGTTGGCAAAGTAATATCTCTTCTTTTGAATATGTTATCTAGGTTGGTCATAACTTTCCTTCCAAGAGTAAGTGTCTTTTAATTTCATGGCTGCAGTCACATCTGCAGTGATTTTGGAGCCCCAAAAAGTAATGTCTGACACTGTTTCCACTGTTTCCCCATCTATTTCCCATGAAGTGATGGGACCAGATGCCATATCTTCGTTTTCTGAATGTTGAGTTTTAAGCCAACTTTTCCTCTCTCCTCTTTCACTTTCATCAAGAGGCTTTTTAGCTCCTCTTCACTTTCTGCCATAAGGGTGGTGTCATCTGCATATATGAGGTTATTGATATTACTCCCGGCGATCTTGATTCCAGCTTGTGCTTCTTCTAGAGATGTTCTTAATGACATCTAAAGTGTTGAATTCTTTCTGGAAGGATTTCANATTGATATTTCTCCCGGCGATCTTGATTCCAGCTTGTGCTTCTTCTAGAGATGTTCTTAATGACATCTAAAGTGTTGAATTCTTTCTGGAAGGATTTCAGTGCCAAGGTTCATCAAATGAATTACTCTCTATGAAAAACATAGCTTAGAAAATGTATTTCTTAAATAAGATTTAAATGTCAAAATCATCTCTTGATCCATGGGCTCAGAATGAATGTTTTGTTACCAGATGTGGAAACAACTTTAATCTCATTGTCAATCTTCATTAGATCTTTTGGGTGACCATATGCATTGTAAATGAGCAGTAATATTTTGAAAGGAATCTTTTTTTTTTTTCCTTTTCTGAGCAGTAGGTCTCAGTAGTGGGCTTAAAATGTTAGGCAAACTACATTGTCAGCAGATGTGCTATTATTCTGGCTTTGTTGTTCCATTCTTAGAGCATAAGCAGAGTAGATTTAGCATAATTCTAAAGAGCCCTGGGATTTTCAGAGTGGTAAATGAGCACTAACAACAACTTAAAGTTATCAGCTGCATTAGTCCCTAACAGGAGAATCAGACTGTCCTTTGAAGTTTTGAAGCCAACTATTGACTTCTCCTCTCCAGCTATCAGGGCTTCCCAGCAGTGATGAAGAATCCACCTGCCAATGCAGGTGAGACAGGAGTCTTGGGCTTGATCTCTGGGTCAGGAAGATCCTCTGTAAAGGCAACCCACTCCAGTATTCTTGCCTGGAAAATCCCATGGACAGAGGAACCTGGAAGGCCACAGTCCACGGAGTTACAAAGAGTCAGACATGACTTAGCATGGGTAGGCACGCTCTAGCTACCTAAGTCCTAGATGGCATTCTCTTCCTATATAAGGATAACTGTCTACACAGAAAATCAATCATTTAGTGCAGCCACCTTCATGAATTACCTCAGCTGTATTGTACATCAGCATTTGGCACTCCACAATGCACTTGTATGTCTTGGAGATGGCTTTTTCCCATAAATCTCATGAACCAACTCCTGCTAGTTTTAGACTTTTCTCCAGCTTCCTCACATCTCTTACTCTTTACAGAATTGAAAAGTTAGGGCTTTCCTCTAGATAAGGCTTTGTCTTAAGGGAATTCTGTTTGATGTCTATTCAGACTATTAAAACTTTCTCCATATCAGTAGTAAGGTGGCTTCATTTTCTTATCATTCCTGTATTTTAATTTCCTTCAAAAACTTTTCCTTTGCTAACACAACTTGACTTTCCTAGCTTTTAACATGCCCTCCTTATCAAGTTTAATAGCTTTTGATTTAAAGTGAGAGACTTGCAACTCTTCCTTTCATTTGAACGCTGAGATATGTCTGTAAATTTAGAATTTCTCAAACAGTTCACAAATTNTTTAATAAGCTTTTAAAAAATCTGTATCATTTACTTACCAGTAGTCATCTCTACACCTGTCCCCAGTATGTCTCCTTGTGATAACTATATTTTGGGAGTAATAACCAGAGATATTTGCTGCAAGCATCACTAACCAAAACAGGAGTGCCAGGCCAAAAAAAGAGAAAAAAACATATTTGGGTAGGAAGCAGAAAGATGATGATAAGACATAAAACTATAAAGTATAGCTCACAAATTTTCTAATTTATATTTTTAAATGTTTAATGACAAGTTTACCATACATCAAGAAGAGGTAAACTTTCTTGATTTTAAACTTATTTTCCTACAAAAATAGAGTGAATTAATCTTATGGGAATCAATATTTATCATTCATTCCTTGTATATATTTAGATACTTAATTGATTACTTTATTTATTAATCATGATTTGGTTTCTTATAGGTCAATAAAGTTTGTAAGGAAGAAATACTGTTTCATCTTCTTTTATGGTGATTTTGTTGCAAAGAAGATTTACTAAAGCCTGCTCAGATGAAGAGGTTTATGAAAAGGGATGATGAGTGGAATCTTGTGAAAATCTAAAAACTAAAATTATGACAGTGTTACAGAACTAAGCCTCTAACTTTCTGAGTGATTCTGGCAACAGCCCTGTGTAATAAACAGCCTCAGAAGCTGTGGTTTAAAATAGCAAATATTTATTTCTCATACCCAAGTCTGTGGGTCAACTGTAACTCTGCTGGGCCCATCTGGACTCTAGGCTACCAGAGGACTAAGGTGTGTTCCTCTCACAAATCTCACCCTGAGGCCCAGGTCTCAAGGTGATCAACATGTTTATGGCTTCTGCTACCATTGTGTCTGCTAACAGTCCACTGGCCAAAATAATTCACCAAGCCCGCAGTCAGCGGGGTGGAAAAGACTCCACACAAAGTGGGAGATTACTGAAAATTTACACGCCAAAGAATGTGGACATATGTTTGCTGTTCATACGGATTCTATTCATCAGAGTAAGGAGACCCATGATCCAGTCTACCACAATTATTGTGGAGGGTGATGTGAGGTTTAAGGCTATTCTGAAGCTCTTCACAAAGGATTTCATAGTCTTAATTTGGGAGAATTACCTAAGTCATTTATCCTATGCTTCTTCCCTCTTTGTTATCCCCTGGATCATAGGATCATGGACTCTAGCCAGTAACATGATACATTCCTCACCTGTTACACTGAAACTCCAAGGAGTCTGAAATGGTCATGTGGCAGTATCAGCTTCCAATTTAGAGGAACTAGTATTTGCTATCATGATGGAAGCATCTCATTTTCAGATTTCAAACTTTTAGATATGCAGAATGTCTATCAAAAGAGCCAGTATCTTGAATGTAAGTCACATCTTGTAGTTGTGGATAGGGGCAACTTGCTCTCATGTTTTGTTTTATTTTGTTTACTTTGACTACGGGAGAACCCTTGCTACCTACTAGTTATTTATTTGGATCATATGCTAATTGTAGTGCAGGACAGGGAAGCTTGGTGTGCTGTAGTCCTTGAGGGTGCAGAGAGACACTACTTAGTGACTGAATAGCAACAACAACAATGGCAATCACATACAACAACCTTGCAAATAAACAAGTGGCTCTATAGCTGCGTATTTAACAAGGCATTTCAATATCTTATTAGGTCAGTGCCTTATGGATGATAAATGAATGATGTGACCAGGAAATGCAGCTTCAACTTTCCTAGTGAACTGTAGCAGGAGAATATTTTCAGCATACTTAAAAAGTGGCTTTGTTTTCTTCAATAATGCTCTTAACATTTTATCAAAATGAGGTAATTCACTAGAATCTGTGTTTAAGGCCTTACCCATGTGTTGGTTGTTGGACTTTATGTCACTTGAATTTTTAGAAGGATTCTGTTGCCTTATTCACAAAATGGACACAAAGAAAACTATTTGACTTTTGCAGTTTAAACTCATTCATTTACATGTCAAAACCTGGCTAAAAGTCCAGAAAGAAGCTTTCTGGAAAGTGAAAACAAGAAAATGGAAGGGAAGAGGTCAACTGGGAGAAGACAAGACATTTTCTTGGGTTTTTATTTCTAAAACATTTAAATAATATTATATATATGCAAAGTACAGTACATTATGTTTTGGTATACATAGTTTGTATATGGCTATTTGTCTATGGAGAAGGCAATGGCACCCCACTCCAGTACTCTTGCCTGGAAAATCCCATGGATGGAGGAGCCTGGTGGGCTGCAGTCCATGGGGTCACTAAGAGTCGGACATGACTGAGCAACTTCACTTTCACTTTTCACTTTTATGCATTGGAGAAGGAAATGGCAACCCACTCCAGTGTTCTTGCCTGGAGAATCCCAGGGACAGCAGAGCCTGGTGGGCTGCCGTCTGTGGGGTCGCAGAGAGTCGGACATGACTGAGGCGACTTAGCAGCAGCAGCAGCAGTTTGTATATGGCTATTTGTCTATGGAGAAGGCAGTGCCACCTCACTCCAGTACCCTTGCCTGGAACATCCCATGGGTGGAGGAGCCTGGTAGGCTGCAGTCCATGGGGTCGCTAGGAGTCAGACACGACTAAGCGACTTCACTTTCACTTATACAGTTATATAATGACTACAGTCAAGAAAATTAGCATATTTATCTACTCAGATAGTTACGTGTTTTGTCTGTTTTTTGTGGTGAGAGCACTTGAAATCTACAGTCTTAGAAAATTAAGATGGCAAGTGAATGAGTAGAAACTGCTTCATAAGATCGATGAAAGAGGAAACCCTAGTGGTTTCCCAACAAAAACAAACTCTATGAGTTGTAGAAGGCCAGAAAAATCTCAGGAACTGGAGGCTTCTCAAAATGTGGGATGAATAATTAGGCTTAAATCAATAAGAATGGTTGGAAGTCTTTATGGGAATAGTTGGATACCCCCAGGTACCTCCTCTGATGGAAAATAGGAGTTTTTGTCTCTAAAGAAACTGAATTGGAAGCTTGGAAATCAGCCTGCAGCGCAGCTGAGCGTGCAGGCTAGGTGGTGCGCTCAAAACAAAGGGATTAAGTTGATGTCTCCATTATAATCATGAGACCACATAATGGAATTCTGATGTTTTAACTTGACGAACCTGAATTCCCTTTGTAGTGTTTCTTGTTGGGGTGTGATACAGGTGGCAGCTGGAAGATAGTCATGATATAGCATGTACATGTCTTCTCCCAGTTATAAAATCAAACTCTAATCTAGGTTCTGCTGTGAAGATATTTTGAAGATGTGAAGTCACTCCCTAATCCACTGACTGAGTTAATCGAAACGATTTTGGTGGTTCTACCTAATTAAGGTAAGGCCTTTGAAAGAAAGCTTAGGACTATTTTGGATGCCATGATTCCAACCATCTGCTGTCATTTCAGTTGTTCTCTCTGACCCTGGATATTCCTTCTAGACTGAAACATTTGGACAAAAAATTCAACCAGTGCCCGTAGGGTTCCAGCCTGTTTGTGATCTTCTTTTCCTGAACTCCTGACCTATGGACTTTGAACTTGCACAGCTAGCCCCAGCAATTACATGCCAATCCCCTATAATATACCTCTTTATATATGCACATATTAGATAGATATAAACATATCTACATTTATATCCATGTCTATTTACCTTAATTTGTATATTTATATTTCCTACTGGTTCTGCATCTCTGGTTAAACCATGACTTATATAGACCATCCGTATTCTTCTAACTTAGCTTCCAGAATGCCAACAGGAATACTTGGATGAAGAAGGGTGTCTGCAACAAAATTTCTTAGTTTTCAACTGTTCATAACTAAGTCTTTATCAGCCAACAACTCTTTTTACTTCTATGTCTTTGATCCAAGTTTATCTCACATTAAATAGAAATGCACTGTCAAGAGTCAGAAAACAGTTGAGGAAATGGAGTGTGAGCAAGGATAGTCTGGAAGACAGTGGTGGAAAAGTTTTGTATTTTCATTGTGGGGAGTCACATGGGCACATATATTCATCAAAGCTCATCCAACTGTATAATTAAAATTTTGCGTTTCCCTCTATATATGTGTATGCTAAGTCACTTCAGCTGTGTGACTCTTTGTGACCCCATGGACTGCTGCTCATCAGGCCCCTCTGCCCATGGGATTCTCCAGGCAAGGATACTGGAGTGGGTTGCTGTGCCCTCTTCCAGGAGATCTTCCTGATCCAAGAATTGAATTTATGTCTTTTACATCTCCTGCACTGACAAGGTTCTTTACCACTAGCGCCACTTGGGAAGCCTCTTCACTGTATTTATTTTACCTTAATATTTAAAAATTACAAAAAAGAAAAATAAAAAGAGAATGGATATAAAGAAATATTCATTAAGTCTATGACATTCAATGGAACTAATAGGATTTCTAGAGAAAACCAACAGTATGCAAGTATAAATCAGGTGTTTTTTTAAGTAATGAAGGATAATAATTCCCAGATTGAAATGGCTCCACTAAGAAACCAGAATGACGAATAAGAAATGACCAGCATGAGGCCCCACATTTTGATATTTCAGAACTTTAATGAAAGAAGTTTTTAAAGCTCTTATAAAAAAGAACAGCTTGCATACAGAAAATGAATAATCAGGACATCTTTGGCTCTTTCAACAGAAAGACTGAAGGGAAAAAAGTAGACAAAGGTCTTCATGATTCTGAGAGGAAGTTTTTCTATGTGAGGCAATGATAAATGAATTCTTAGAGGAAAAATAAATACATTTTAGATTTAAAAGTTCTCAAAGTGTAATTGTTTTGCTTCTTTCTCAGGAAGCTATCAGAGGATTTGCTCCATCCCAACCAGGACTTAAGTCAGGAGACCCAGTATATGAGGATGGACAGGAAATACCCAGATGATGGCTTTCCTGAGGCCTGTAAACTGTCTAGTTTGGGATAAGAGGCCTGAGGGTTCAGGAGAAATGTACTTTTTTTTAAACTGATGATATATTTACTTGAAAATATCTATCATCATACTGAGTACTGATAGAAGTTCAGAATAAAATCATTTGGTAGGTATACAGGAAACTCAGAAAAAGTATTGCCCTTATATTAACTTAATACGGAAAATAAACAAAACCAAGGAGTTGAAGAAAATGGAGAGATAAAGGAAATTTAGTACTTTCTACCATAACTGCAAATAATTTTAAGTGGTCACAGTAATATAAATGCTAAATATTGATTTAACCAAAATTATTTTTTATTACTCCTGTAAGCATTTGTGTGTGTTGGGAGAAGGGGTTCAGTACTTGATTCTTTTCTATCCTAGGAGTCACTACCTGATGTCTACAACTGAACAGTTGAGAAATAGAAATGCAAAAATACTACTTATAAATATAGGGACGCAATCAGTGAGAGAGCTGAAAATGGTTTATTCTCAGGAAGTAGGTTTTGAAGGTGAAGGGTCAAGCAGCAGCTATTTTTCATCTGATTGATACTTTTATGCAAATGAGTATCAGTTGAAAACTAAAATAAGGTAAGAAAATACTCAAAGGATTGCTCTAAAGATCAAATGTGATAACGTGGTATACCTTTGTTAAACTGTAATTCACTATGTAAGTATTTCTTGTCAATATTGTTATAATTAGAAGCACACAGAGGATAAATCACCCTCATAGGAATCAAGATAATGTAGTTGTCAGAGTCCTGCCATGAACCGTCTGTATGACACAGATCAAGTGACTCATGCACTTAAAACATCAACGTATTCAACTAGGAGATAAAATATCAATGTCTGCCTATCCACTCCATAGAGTTCTGTGAAGCTCAAGTGTATGTATATAGAAGTATTTCACTCACTGTAATTGCTGTTCTTTTAAAGGGTGATTGTTATCTCCTATGATCTGTCTCACTAGATTGAATAGATGGGGAATTTTAGGCTTAGACTCATGTTTTCCGAAGAGATTTATTTCTGCTTCCTGGGATTGGTTATCTGGGAGTTTTCATTCATTCATTCATTCATTTCCAGAGGAGCTAATGTAGGAAGGCAGAAGATGCTTTAGATGCTGGACCAGGCACTGTTTCTTGTCCTAACCTGCCTGTCACCCTGGCTCCTTGATTAACAGGGGTTTACTCTTATTGTCTGTATCAAGCAGGAAAATAGGAGCATAAATATTTAAGCTTCAAAAAAGAGACTCATTTACTGGAAGTCTGACTGTATGAACCAGGGTTATAAATCTTTCTGAGGTATTTCAATATGCATAAGAGAATGAAACCACATGAATGACGGAGCTAACTTTAACCTTTGATTGTTTAACAGCATAGTCATTTCTTCTCTTAAAAAAGGGGGAGGGGGCTATGAACACATATGCTATTGTCAGATATACACAATGAAATTTATCTTTTAAAGTGGCCCCTGTTTTTTTTATCCCCCTGTGCACTGAAATTTATATCAAGTCTGTCAAGAAGCTGAGAGGAAATTATATTTTACAGTTGCCTATAGGTTTTGTTATGCAGGAAAAGAATCATTTCACTTTGCTCACAATAGATTGAAAGGCAAATTCTCATTTTTTGGCTGCCTGTCAATGAGAAGAGGGCAGAAGGGGGATCTTCAGGACAAAGATAGGTGACAGAATCCTGGAGACTGAGGTCCATTGTGCTATGTATGTATTCTTCCTGAGGGTTTATGTTTAATTAAAGAAATCTGCTAATCAGAAAAGATGAATTGAATTCTTTCTCTATGCACAATGCTGTCTTAGATGGTAAGACAAAATTTAATTGAAATAGATGTAGAGATTGGAAAAATGCTTACAGACCCAAACTTGGGAGTAAACAATAGCTGAAGCTGTAGGAAGGGGTATAGAGGTCTGAAGGTCTTTTACTTGCAGCTGGTTTTACATAGTATTTTATTTAACCATTGTGATCTTCTGTTATAATCCACACTCCACATATGAGAATATTGAAATTCAGAGTTTAACTTCCCCAAAGTCGCTCAGTTGGAAAGTGGCAGAGCCTAAAAGAAACATTATTCTTGACCTAAGGTTTTTTTCATTTTCCATCTCTTGAGTTTCATTTGGATTTATTTCAGCACAGATTAACTGAACATTGACTATGAATCAGTTACAATGCTTGACCTCAGGATAGAGTATTTTTTATTGAAAGAGATATGTTTTATCATCCAAAGCCTAATTTACTGTATATTTATTGAAGCATTAACTTCTGGAGAAGGCAATGACATCCCACTCCAGTACTCTTACCTGGAAAATTCCATGGATGGAGGGGCCTGGCAGGCTGCAGTCCATGGGGTCGCGGAGGGTCGGACACAACTGAGCGACTTCACTTTCACTTTTCACTTTCATGCACTGGAGAAGGAAATGGCAACCCACTCCAGTGTTCTTGCCTGGAGAATCCCAGGGACAGGGGAGCCTGGTGGGCTGCTGTCTATGGGGTCTCACAGAGTCGGACACAACTGAAGTGACTTAGCAGCAGCAGCAGCAGCAGCATTAACTTCATATTAAACTTCATTCAAGTCTTGATTGGAAAGACAGTTGTCCATCAGGTGAAATACCTTATTTGCTGCTCAAGTTCCTTCTTTTCCTTCATTCCCCAAAGGCGATGCATCACCAAGTCTTGGCTGCATCGAAAGTGACCTTCATCTTCTCATCACCTCTCGACCTCTGCTTTCTTGGCCTTCTTCTGCAGAACTCTTTCATCCTAGACTCCAGGGAAACATTCTTCCCGCTTCCATTTTGCCCTAACCAATCCAACTTCCACATAGAAGCTATGGGATTCTTTGTCAAACATCAGGTTTTCCCTGTTTTGAACTCTCCCAAGGCTTTTTCCTTTATTTTTTCTTTTAGAGCCATCTCTAAACTCTCTGCATGGGCACAGAGTTCTGAGCAGTCTGGTCCTTTCTGGTCTACACTGGCACGCCACATCCCTTGCTCTCTGCCCGTGGGGCTCTACCTGCCCTGTTCTGTGAGTGTGTGTGAGTGTGTGTGTGTGTGTGTATGTCTGTGTGTGGTAGTCACTCAGTCGTGTCCGACTCTTTGTGGCACCATGGACTGTAGTCCTCCTGGGTTTTCTGTCTGTGGGATGCTTCAGGCAAGAACACTGGAGTGGGTTGCTGTGCTCTCCCTCCAGGTTCTGTGACTGTGCCAGAGCCTTTTTCACATGTGGGTTTTTACACCTGATGTTTCCTCTGCGGGGAATGCCCGTTCCTCCCCAGCTTTGCTGAAAGTCTGATCCATTTTAATCTTCCGGTCTTCACTCAAATGCAACCTTGTCAAGAAGACCCAAATTTCCTATTTATTGTTCCACCTATTACTCTGTGTCTCAACTTGTCTTCATACCATTAATGATAATCTGTGTTTAACTTGATCACTTGATTCTCACTGAAAGGCCCTGTCTACTATTTCTCTGCTATAGTCCTGGCATGGTGAACAGTGACTGATACAACGGGTTACAGAATAAATATCTATTAAGTAGATACATGAGCCTGGGTAGGTTGCTTTAAACATCTCAAGAGAAGAGAATCACAAACACATAAGCTATCTTGGAACCTGACCCTATTCTTTCCACTGACACTCTTTTGATTTGACTTGCGGGCTTTGGACCTACAGAGGTTGAGACTGGTTCCTGCTCAAAAAAAACAAAATAAAACAATCTGTCCAGCGTTGCCTCTCTCAGCCCCTGATGCTGATGCCTGCTCCTGCTATCATACAGCTTTCACACTGCAGAAGTGCAACTGATGCCTGTATTGCATCAGGAATAGGAAATTGATAAGGACACAAACATGAAGATCTGTCTGTCTTCAGGGTAGTGAACCAGGTAAGGTGATGAACACAGAGACCGGATGCCTGGGAGAAAAAGAATAGTACTTAGCTCATAGGGTTGTTTGGAAGATTTAATGAGCTTATATTTATAACTTCTTGTTGCCTGGTATAAAGCCACTGATATATAAAAGCCAAAATAAAAAATCAAGTATTCCTTTCCTTCCAGAAACTGTCAGATTTTTTGGTCACTTATCCCTGCTCAGGTTCAAACTTCATCAAACTTTTTTGCTAATTTGTCTCACGTTTCTTGCTCACTTCCTGGAGGATCTGTGGCCCCTGGGTCTCACTGGCTTAATTTCTGGTCTGTTGATGGTCTTATTTATTTTTCCTCCTGTTTTCTCATTTTTTCTAACTTGTTAATGCACCTAATAAACTGTACATCTCTTCAGAGCACAGGCTGACTGTACTTGTCTCTGCTTCTTCAACACAAAGCACAGTGCCTCGGTCATGACAGATGCATGATGAACAAATGAAGGAGTAAAGAAAATGAATCTTGAATCACCGTAAGCTCAGTCTTACAACTGGACTCTGAGCCTGCCCTCTGTCCAGGCATTACTTCCAGCCCAATCCTTTAAGTCTTTCCCCTGTGCTCTGATCTGGACTTTTTGCTCTGACACTTTTTTGCTTTAACTGTACACAGCTTCCGGGGGCTTTTTTTCTAACTGCATCACCCTCCTTCCTTATAACTTATTTAGCTAAACTTTTATTTGAATTGATAAAAAAAAAAAAAAACCTTAGCAGCTGAAATTGTACCGTCTGACCAACTTTCTTCTGGAATCTTTTTGGTTCCTCCGTGAACTTAATTTGTCTTTTCGGTTTCTGAAAGCAGGAACAGTATTTGAGAAGTCTTGCTTTTTAATCAGTGGAGTTAACATGAAAGGTTGACCTCTAAGCCAAACCTTTAAACACCCTACTTGACAATTTATTACTTCGGCAGTTATTGCTATTAGACCAGCTGTAGGAACAAGTAATTCATCTAAAACACATTGTTTGCCTGCTGTTGCTATTAAGACAGGTGCAAGGTTGCATGACATCAAGCAAGTGGTCCTTCAGGCAGACAGCAAAACGGATGACCTGTGGTTACCATTGACGCCCCTCATCATGACCTCCTGATGCCTTATCAAAATAGCCATAAAATTCGGTCTTTCTGTGAAATACAGATCTTTTCTTGAAGATGGGAATGGTTATGTACATTATTTCTACCTCTGTTCTCTCAGAGGTAACTATACTCACCATTTAATCTAATGTAGCCCAAACAGCAGAAGATCAAATGGAAAGAAAAGTTATTTAAAGATGTTATTGTTGCATCAGTGCGTGTATGTACTAATTTGATTTCTGGTTAAACAGACAAAGCTTTTCTGTTTTATCAGTTTAGTTCAGTTCAGTTGATCAGTCGTGTCTGACTCTTTGTGACCCCATGAACCGCAGCACGCCAGGCCTCCCTGTCCATCACCAACTCCCGGTGTTCATTCAAACTCACATCCATCGAGTTGGTGATACCATCCAGCCATCTATTCTCTGTCGTCTCCTTCTCCTCCAACCGCCAAGCCCTCTTAGCATCAGACTCTTTTTCAAAGGGTCAACTCTTCACATGAGGTGGCCAAAGTACTGGAGTTTCAGCTTCAGCATCATTCCTTCCAAAGAACACCCAGGACTGACCTCCTTGAGGATGGACTAGTTGGATCTCCTTGCAGTCCAAGGGACTCTCAAGAGTCTTCTCCAACACCACAGTTCCAAAGCATCAATTCTTCAGCACTCAGCTTTCTTCACAGTCCAACTCTCACATCCATACATGACCACTGGAAAAACCATAGACTTGACTAGACGGACTTTTGTTGACAAAGTAATGTCTTTGCTCTTGAACATGCCATCTAGGTTGGTCATAACTTTTCTTCCAAGGAGTAAGCATCTTTTAATTTCATGGCTGCAGTCACCATCTGCAGTGATCTTAGAGCCCCCCAAAATAAAGTCTGACACTGTTTCCACTGTTTCCCCATCTATTTCCCATGAAGTGATGGGACCAGATGCCATGATCTTCATTTTCTGAATGTTGAGCTTTAGGCCAACATTTTCACTCTCCACTTTCACTTTCATCAAGAGTCTCTTTAGTTCCTCTTCACTTTCTGCCATAAGGGTGGTGTCATCTGCATATCTGAGGTTTTTGATANATCTCTTTCAGAATTTTCCACGGTTTCTTGTGATCCATACCGTCAAAGGCTTTGGCATAGTCAATAAAGCAGAAATAGATGTTTTTCTGGAACTCCCTTGCTTTTTCCATGATCCAGTGGATGTTAGCAATTTGATCTCTGGTTCCTCTGCCTTTTCTAAAACCAGCTTGAACATCAGGAAGTTCACGGTTCACGTATTGCTGAAGCCTGGCTTGGAGAATTTTGAGCATTACTTTACTAGCATGTGAGATGAGTGCAATTGTGCGGTAGTTTGACCATTTTTTGGTATTGCCTTTCTTTGGGATTGGAATGAAAACTGACCTTTTCCAGTCCTGTGGCCACTGCTGAGTTTTCCAAATTTGCTGGTATATTGAGTGCAGCACTTTCACAGCATCATCTTCCAGGATTTGAAACAGCTCAACTGGAATTCCATCACCTCCACTAGCTTTGTTTGTAGCGATGCTTTCCTAGGCCCACTTGACTTCACATTCCAGGATGTCTGGCTCTAGATTAGTGATCACACCATCATGATTATCTGGGTCGTGAAGATCTTTTTTGTAAAGTTCTTCTGTGTATTCTTGCCACCTCTTCTTAATATCTTCTGGTTCTGTTAGGGCCGTACCATTTCTGTTTTGCACTTAAATAAGCCATGATACTGATAGGGCTGGAGAAGGAAATGGTCTTGCTCACCCTCCATCTTCTTCCCTCACTGCTTTGCCTGTTCCTTGAAGTTCCCCAAATGCCCTGGGGACGTGCTCCCCTCCAGGCCCTTGGATCCCTCTTCTCTCTGTCCAGGACTCACCTTACAGATTAACCTCAATTTTAGGCTCCACATAATACTTCCCTGGAACGCCTGCCTTGGCGCAGACGCAGCCATGTGGTCCCTTGGGATGCCTTCCTCCCGCGGCAACACCCACACGACCGCGGCTGCTCTTTAAAGGGCACCTCTGTCCCTGCTCGCCCCAGGCTATTAACTCTGTGTGCACAGGGACGGCGTCTGTTCGTTTGTCATTGTCCCCCAGTGCACAAGATAGGAGAGACACTGAGCAAGCTGTGCTTGAATGAATAAACAGAGGTGTGATTTAATTCTAGCCTCCTGTTATTCGACAGAGGCTTCTGTCGACAAAACGTGCTCCCCGCTACAGCCCCTTGTTTCCTGTCACAAGAGCACTGTGCCCCTGAGATGGCAGCGGCGGGCCTGGGATTGTCAAGCCCACCTTTGCCACAGGTGGTGCGAGCAGGGAGGTTCTCCCTCTCCTAGATTGTACGTGTATCAGAGAGATTTCCTAAAAGTAACTTAAAATAGAATTGCATTCCATTGAGCATTTGATTAATAAAGAGAAGTGCGTTGTATGAGTTGTCTGGAAACCCTGGGAGCTATGGCCCCGTATGGACAAAGCTCTCCTTTGCTAGCAGATGCAGTTTCTGCCCATCTCCAGGCGCCACTACTAGAAAAGGGTCTACTGTCATTTGAATCCTTTTTACTGACAATCTCCCTTTACCACCTGGTTTTCAGGAAGCTTGACAGATTTTTTTGTTGTTGTTAAATCATATTCCTAAGCTTGAAGGGTTGTATTTCCCCTATTTATCATTCTGTCCTTGGTGTAAGTTTCTCCTTAAGGCCACTTTCACTTTTCCAGCAATCAGGCTCAAGTATATCTAATGCAGACATTTGTGAGGACCATTTATCTCCCCTAATTAAAAGGTGAGTGTCAGTGCTAACAGCTGGGTTCTGAGAATGGGTTGGAGCCAAAAATAAAGCAAAGGGCTCTTCACAATTCAGCACATTTCTTTTGCATCTTTCCCAGAAAACTTCCAAAAAAACCCCCCAACTCCTTACCATGGTAGTCAAAATCTTTCACTTCTGGCCCCAAACTACTTTTCTGGACGTTTCCTCTCTTTTAGTCTTGTGCACACACTGGATGCATGTGGGCCAGGCAGCTCTCTGCATCTACAACTTCCCTACCTGCCTGCTGATATTGTACTCACTCGTTTTTTTCTTTTTCTTAATTGAAGTATAGTTGATTTACGACATTGTGTTCATTTCTGGTGTACAAAAAGTGATACAGCTTTTATACAATGGATTTAATATACATTATATATATCAGTTCAGTTCAGTTCAGTCACTCAGTCGTCTCCGACTCTTTGCAACCCCATGAATTGCAGCACACCAGGCCTCCCTGTCCATCACCAACTCCTGGAGTCTACTCAAACACATGCTCATCGAGTTGGCGATGCCATCTAGCCATCTCATCCTCTATCGTCCCCTTCTCCTCCTGCCCCCAATCCCCCCCAGCATCAGGGTTTTTCCAATGAGTCAACCCTTTGCATAGGGTGGCCAAAGTATTGGAGTTTCAGCTTCAACATCAGTCCTTCCAATGAATATCCAGGACTGGTCTCCTTTAGGGTGGACTGGTTGGATCTTCTTGCAGTCCAAGGGACTCTCAAGAGTCTTCTCCAACACCACAGTTCCAAAGCATCAATTCTTCAGCGCTCAGCCTTCTTCACAGTCCAGCTCTCACGTCCATACATAACTACTTGAAAAACCATAGCCTTAACTAGATGGACCTTTGTTGGCAAAGTAATGTCTCTGCTTTTCAATATGCTATTTAGGTTGGTCATAACATTTCTTCCAAGGAGTAAGCATCTTTAATTTCATGGCTGCAATCACCATCTGTAGTGATTTTGGAGCCCCCCAAAATAAAGTCTGACACTGTTTCCACTGTTTCCCCATCTATTTCCCATGAAGTGATGGGACCGGATGCCATGATCTTAGTTTTCTGAATGTTGAGCTTTAGCCAGCTTTTTCACTCTCCTCTTTAACTTTCATCAAGAGGCTTTTTAGTTCCTCTTCACTTTCTGCCATAAGGGTGTTGTCATCTGCGTATCTGAGGTTATTGATATTTGTCCTGGCAATCTTGATTCCAGCCTGTGCTTCTTCCAGTCAGCGTTTCTCATGATGTGCTCTGCGTATAAGTTAAATAAGCAGGGTGAAAATATACAGCCTTGATGCACTCCTTTTCCTATTTGGAACAAGTCTGTTGTTCCATGTCCAGTTCCAACTGTTGCTTCCTGACCTGCATATAGGTTTCTCAAGAAGCAGGTCTGGTGGTCTGGTATTCCCATCTCTTTCAGAATTTTCCACAGTTTATTGTGATTCACATAGTCAAAGGCTTTGGCATAGTCAAGAAAGCAGAAATATATGTTTTTCTGGAACTCTCTTGCTTTTTCAATGATCCAGTGGATGTTGGCAATTTGATTTCTGGTTCTTCTGCCTTTTCTAAAACCAGCTTGAATATCTGGAATTTCACGGTTCATGTATTACTGAAGCCTGGTTTGGAACACTACTTTACTAACATGTGCGATGTGTGCAATTGTGCAGTAGTTTGAGCATTCTTTGCCATTGCCTTTCTTTGGGATTGGAATGAAAACTGACCTTTTCCAGTCCTGTGGCCACTGCTGAGTTTTCCAAATTTGCTGGCATATTGAGTGCAGCACTTTCACAGCATCATCTTTTAGGATTTGAAATAGCTCAACTGGAATTCCATCACCTCCACTAGCTTTGTTTGTAGTGATGCTTTCTAAGGCCAACTAGACTTCACATTCCAGGATGTCTGACTCTACGTGAGTGATCACACCATCATGATTATCTGGGTCATGAAGATATTTTTTGTAAAGTTCTTCTGTGTATTCTTGCCACCTCTTCTTAATATCTTCTGCTTCTATTAGGTCCATACCATTTCTGTCCTTTATTGAGCCCATCTTAGCATGAAATGTTCCCTTGGGATCTTTAATTTTCTTGAAGAAATCTCTAGTCTTTCCCATTCTGTTGTTTTCCTCTATTTTTTTGCATTGATCACTGAGGAAGGATTACTTATCTCTCCTTGCTATTCTTTGGAGCTCAGCATTCAAGTGGGAATATCTTTCCTTTTCTCCTTTGCTGTTTGCTTCTCTTCTTTTCACAGCTATTTGTAAGTCCTCCTCAGACAGCCATTTTGCTTTTTTGCATTTCTTTTTTTGGGGGATGGTCTTGATCCCTGTCTCCTGTACAATGTCACAAACCTCCTTCCATAGTTCGTCAGGCACTCTGTCTATCAGATCTAGTCCCTTAAATCTATTTCTCACTTCCACTCTATAATCATAAGAGATTTGATTTAGGTCATAACTGAATGGTCTAGTGGTTTTCCCTACTTTTTTCAATTTATGTCTGAATTTGGCAATAAGGAGTTCATGATCTGAGCCACAGTCAGCTCCCAGTCTTGTTTTTGCTCACTGTATAGGGCTTCTCCATCTTTGGCTACAGAGAATAGAATCAATCTGATTTTGGTGTTGACCATCTGGTGATGTCCATGTGTAGAGTCTTCTCTTGTGTTGTTGGAAGAGGGTGTTTGCTATCACCAGGACATTCTTTTGGCAAAACTCTATTAGCCTTTGTCCTACTCCATTCTGTGTTCCAAGGCCAAATTTGCCTGTACTTCAGGTGTTTCCTGACTTCCAACTTTTGCATTCCAGTCCCCTATAATGAAAAGAACATCTTTTTTGGGTGTTAGCTCTAGACGGTCTTGTAGGTCTTCATAGAACCATTCAACTTCAGCTTCTTCAGCATTGCTCGTTGGGGCATAGTCTTGGATCACCATGATATTGAATGGTTTGCCTTGGAAATGAAGAGAGATCATTCTTTCATTTTTGAGATTGAATCCAAGTACTGCATTTTGGACTCTTTTGTTGACCATGATGGCTACTCCATTTCTTCTAAGGGATTCCTGTCCACAGTAGTAGATATAATGGTCATCTGAGTTAAATTCACCCATTCCAGTCCATCTTAGTTCAGTGATTCCTAGAATGTCGACATTCACTCTTGCCATCTCCTGTTTGACCACTTCCAATTTGCCTTGATTCATGGTCCTAACATTCCAGGTTCCTATACAATATTGCTCTTTATGGCATCAAGACCTTGCTTCTATCACCAGTCACATCCACAACTGGGTTTTGTTTTTGCTTTGGCTCCATCTGTTCATTCTTTCTGGAGTTATTTCTCCACTGATCTCCAGTAGCATATTGGGCACCTACTGACCTAGGGAGTTCCTCTTTCAGTATCCTATCATTTTGCCTTTTCATACTGTTTGTACTTTTCACCCCACGAACAGTATTATATATATATGTTTACATATATTACTTATATGTTTAGATATATATATATATTTTTTTTTCTTTTTCAGATTCTTTTCCATTATAAGTTGTTTAGAAGGGATTGGATATGGTTCCCTTCTATATAGCAGTGTGTATCTGTTAATTCCAAACTCCTAATTTATGCCTTCCCTTCCCCCTGCTTTCCCATTTCACAGCTACAAATTTGTTTTCTATTTTTGTGAGTCTGGAAGGACCTAGAGATCATCATACTGTGTGAAATAAGTCAGGCACTTAAAGGCAAATATCATGTGATACCACTTATATGTGGAATTTAATAAAAATGATACCAGTGAACTTACTTATATAGATCATTAAAGTCAGCAAACACAGCACCATGGCTTAGCTAGTCAACTTAGATTTTAGAATAATTCCTAGCAGGAATATTTGCTTTGAAAGGAATAGATGTTCCCGCTGACAATCATCTTAGAAAGAAAGTACTCCTGGGATGAAGGCAAGGGAAAAGAAGAGGAAATAAGAGGTATTTTTCTTGGAATGGTATCAAATTAGCCCACACTTCAAGTTGTGAAGATACCCAGAGTGTTTTTGGAGGAATCTAACCGGACATGGAACAACAGGCTGGTTCCAAATAGGAAAAGGAGGACGTCAAGGCTGTATATTGTCACTCTGCTTATTTAACTTATATGCAGAGGACATCATGAGAAACGCTGGGCTGGAAGAAGCACAAGTGGATCAAGATTGCCGGGAGAAATATCAATAACCTCAGATATGCAGATGACACCACTCTTATGGCAGAAAGTGAAGAGTAACTAAAGAGACTCTTGATGAAAGTGAAAGTGGAGAGTGAAAAAGTTGGCTTAAAGCTCAACATTCAGAAAACGAAGATCATGGCATCTGGTCCCATCACTTCATGGGAAATAGATGGGGAAACAGTGTCAGACTTGATTTTTGGGGGCGCCAAAATCACTGCAGATGGTGACTGCAGCCATGAAATTAAAAGATGCTTACTCCTTGGAAGGAAAGTTATGACCAATCTAAATAACATATTGAAAAGCAGAGACATTACTTTGTCAACAAAGGTCCGTCTAGTCAAGACTATGGTTTTTCCAGTGGTCATGTAGGGATGTAAGAGTTGGACTGTGAAGAAGGCTGAGCGCTGAAGAATTGATGCTTTGGAACTGTGGTGTTGGAGAAGACTCTTGAGAGTCCCTTGGACTGCAAGGAGATCCAACCAGTCCATCCTCAAGGAGG
>SJYQ01002262.1:22467-79790 GCA_006410935.1 Redunca redunca
AAGCTGAAACTCCAGTACTTTGACTGCCTCATGCGAAGAGTTGACTCATTGGAAAAGACTCTGATGCTGGGAGGGATTGGGGGCAGGAGGAGAAGGGCACGACAGAGGATGAGATGGCTGGATGGCATCACAGACTCGATGGATGTGAGTCTGAGTGTACTCCAGGAGTTAGTGATGGACAGGGAGCCCTGGCGTGCTGTGATTCATAGGGTTGCAAAGAGTTGGAGACGACTGAGGGACTGAACTGAACTGAAGTGAACTGAGCTGAACCTTTGGAATATTGGAGGGGGGAAGCAAGGCAGGGATTTTGCTCAGGAAATTTCTAACATCAGATCAGACTTTGGGAAATAGTTCAGTCGGCTTGGAGACATGCTGAAAGTGAAAGTTGCTCAGTCATGTCTGACTCTTTGTGACCCCCTGGACTATACAGTCTATGGAATTCTCCAGGCTAGAATACTTGAGTGTGTAGCTGTTCCCTTTTCCAGGGGATATTTCCAACCCAGGAATTGAACTCAGGTCTCCTGCATTGCAGGTGGATTCTTTACCAGCTGAGCCACAAGGGAAGCCCTGATAATACAGAAGAATTCCAGTCAGGTAAATGGCAGCTTTTTGTTTGTCGATTTGGAAAATAAAACTCGTGGTGAATTCATGTCAATGTTTGGCAAAACCAATACAGTATTGTAAAGTAAACTAAAGTTAAAATAAAAATTTAAAAAAAAATCAAAACAAACAAACAAACAAAAAAACTCTCTTTGTTCAGATCTGGAAGAGATGTTGGAGATCTAAACTGGTATTGGAGCTTTGTTTCACTTTTCAGCCAGGAAGCTAGCAGCCATTCTCAGCATTCCCAGATGCTGGTAGTTATGATTACAGTTTGAGAACAAGCCCTACTCGGACCCTCAAGGCTCTCTGTGCCTGGAATAAACCATGTCTCTGTTTTCGTGATCTCATTTACAACAACAGAACATGTCTTTGTCTGAACAATACTGTGCGTCCTACATACTCCTGAAGACAGGAAGGAGAGACAAATGTGCAAAAGGAACCTTCTGAAAGAGAATAGGAAATCCTTAGGCACATTGCCTTTTTGAAGATCGTCATTGACAGAGCATCTCCCAGGATGGTAATACTCTGTGTGAAATGCTGGGGTCCCCTCCTCCCAGTGGGAAGTCTAAAATGGGTGACCAAAGGTCAACACCAAACCTGAGCTGTTTGGGGAGATACAACTTCTGGACACAGAACGTCGCTGAGGAGAGAATCGTCTCCTAACTGAGCCATTGGAACTCTGCTTTTAGAATCATGGCTCTGCAATAAAATTAAAATCTACAGTCGTGCCACTGTTTGCCTAGGCTTATGTTGGCCTGACTGGACAGCCTCTATTCCTTCCTCTATACCTGGAGAAGGTCCTGTAGGAGAGAGCCTCCAGGAACGACATTACGGTAGGAGGAAGACCCGAGGGCAGAGTGTTCTTAAGCAGGCGGAATAGCACACACTGAAACCCAGTGAGGGGGTGAGTGTGGATCACAAGGGGAAATAGAGAAGTGGCCAGGGATTTTCAATATGTCTATGAGGCACATACTGGCACACATACAACTGGTACTAATAATATCAGTAGCAGGCGTGTTCAGTCGTATCCAACTCTTTGCGACTCCATGGACTGTAGTCCACCAGGCTCCTCTGTCCATGGAATTTTCCAGGCAAGAATACTGGAGAGGGTTGCCATTCCCTTCTCCAGGGGATCTTCCTCACCCAGGGATTGAACCCAGGTTTCCCGCATTGCAGACACATTCTTTACCATCTGAGCTACCAGAGAACCTCATAAAACCAGCACTGGTATCTTAAGGCCATTCCCCTAATGGTAAATGATACTAAACATCTTACCATGTGCTTATTTGCTCTCCATTTATCCTCTTCAGTGAAATATCTGCCCATGACCTTGGCCTAATTTCCGATTGATTGTTTCTTACTGGTGAGTTGTTTTTATTTTTATATTTTAAATATGTGTGCATGCATATATTCTTCTTAAAATTCTTTTCCCACTTAGGTTATAGGATATTGAACAGGGTTTCCTGTGCTATACAGTAGGTACTCTTTGGTTATTTATTTAAAATATAAGAGTGTGTGCATGTCAATCACAAATTCCCAATCTATCCCTCTTTACTCTCCTTCCCCTCTGGTAACCATAAGTTCATTCTCTAAGTCTGTGAGTCTGTTTCTGTTTTATAAGTAAGTTCATTGTATCATTTTTCGTTTTAGATTCTGCATGTAAATGATATTATGTATTTGTCTTTCCCTGTCTGACTTCATGTATGATTATCTCCAGGTCTGTTTATATTACTGCAAATGGCATTGTTTCTTTCTTTTTAATGGCCGAGTAATATTCCATTGTATGCAATGGAATATATATATATATACCACATTTTCTTTATCCATTCAACTGTCAAAAGACATTTAGGTTGCTTCTGCGTCTTGGCTGTTGTAAATGGTGATGTAATGAACACTGGTGCATGTGTATCCTTTCAAACAGTGTTTTTCTCTTATTGTTGAGTTTTAAAAATTCTTCTAACATTCTCAGTACAAGTCCTTTGTTGTATACATGGTTTGCAAATGCTTTCTTTCACTCAGTAACTTATCTTTTCATCTTCTTGACAGACTGTTCCACAGAACAGAAGTTTTTACTTTTCAATTAAGTCCAATCTCAATTGGGGTCAAATTGAAGTACTCTTCATCTGACCTTATATCATGAGAATTTTCTATTTTTCCTAAAAGATTTATAATTTTACATTTTACAATTAACTCTGTCATCCATTTAAAGTGAATGTTTGTACTGAATGTGATATTTAGGTTGACGTTCACTTTTCTGCCTATGGATTTCAATTATTCCTGCCACATTTCTTATAAGTGCTAACCTTCCACTATTTAATTAAAAAAATACTAACCCTGTGTTGATATCTTCTTCATGACTTATCATATGCAAATGTCACATGGAAATACATCTCTTCCCTTCATTGCTCAATTCAGCAACTGTATTTAAGCAAACATATAACTCTGAAAAGGATAACAATATTGGATTGCTGTTATTAGATGTTCTAATGCTGAGAAGCTAAGTAGTCTTAAGTATACAACTGCATACTTAGTTGAGCAATTACTTCACCAATAAAATATTTTGCTTATTATTTCAACAATAAAATCACTAAAAAGTAGGTCTGCTTGTTTTCAGCTTGGGTAACTGTGTGTTCAGAATGCCTGAGACTGAGTTGATCTTGGAAAGAAGCTCCATTAATTTATTGGAACATCCAACTCATAGAACAAATGTGTGGCTACCTAGGTACCTAGATTGGATACCTGGTCACTGGCTAATGAGCTGGAAGCAGGAGATTGAATAACTATATGACTAATTCAAAAAGAAAAAAAAAACAACTCATCTGGACAATAGAATAAGTTAGAAAAAAGTATTGTTTTGTTGTCTTTTATTTAGTTTATTTTAAAAGGATAACATACACACACAGTGGTTACCTCAGATCAGGAGAAAATGGGAGATAGTGGAACAAAGCAGGACCCTGTGGGGCTCCTGGGTACAGAATCCTTTCTGTGTTCCCAGTTTCTTATTTGTAGAGAATAGGTTTTAGGCTCCATGACCTTCCCGGAGTTCCAAGAGGCAGGTTCAAACAGTTGCTAATCAGGGAAGGGAGGGGATACAGAGACAAGAGAGAAGCAGTCAAAGGCTGGTGCAGCCTTGGGGCAGTATCCTGGTTCCAAAGGATACATATAACAATATCATTGAGCACTTCTGGGGAACTAAAACCCACAACAGAAGGAAGGTATTAATTACTTGATGAAGCATTAGTCATTCCAGAGAGAAGATCACAGTTTGATGACCTCAATAACCACAGGAGACCACCTGAGGCTAGATTAAAAGGAATGCAGGCCTTATACTTTATTTTCTTGAGCTCCAAAATCACTGCAGATGGTGACTGCAGCCATAAAATTAAAAGATGCTTGCTCCTTGGAAGAAAAGCTATGACCAACTTAGACAGCATATTAAAAAGCTGAGATGTTACTTTGCTAACAAATGTCTACCTAGTCAAAGCTATGGTTTTTCCAGTAGTCTTGTATGGATGTGAGAGTTGGACTATAAAGAAAGCTGAGCACTGAAGAATTGATGCTTTTGAACAGTGGTGTTGGAGAAGACTCTTGAGAATCCCTTGGCCAGCAAGGAGGTCAAACCAGTCAATCCTAAAGGAAATCAGTCCTGAATATTCATTGGAAGGACTTATGCTGAAGCTGAAACTCCGATACTTTGGCCACCTGATGTGAAGAACTAACTCATTGGAAAAGACCCTGATGCTGGGAAAGATTGAAGGCAGGAGAAGAAGGGGACGACAGAGGATGACATGGTTGGATGGCATCACCAACTCAATGCACATGAGTTTGAGTAAGCTCCTGGAGTTGGTGATAGACAGGGAAGCCTGGTGTGCTGCGGTCCATGGGGTCACAAAAGGTCAGACATGACTGAGCGAGTAAGCTGAACTGAATTAAGGCCCTACACATACCCTACACCCTTATCCTTATCAGTAATTCTGCCCAGAGTTAATTGTGTTAGTTCTAGAAGGTCTTGTAGGTCTTCATAGAACAGATCAACTTCAACTGCTTTGGCATTAGTGGTAGGGGCATAGACTTAGGATTATTATGCTATTGAATGGTTTGCCTTGGAAACGAACAGAGCTCATTCTGTTGTTTTTAAGTACTGCAAGTACTGCATTTCAGACTCTTTTGTTGGCTATGAGGACTACTCCATTTCTTCTAAGGTATTCTTGCCCACAGTAGTAGATATAATCTAGTAAGACATCTTACTGGAATACTAATATTGATATTGCTGCATAATTAAAAGTATGGTATGGTTGCCCTCATATCCTACCCTACCAACTGAGGGAAGCCAGCAACAAACTCTGGGGTCCCTTATTCTTCCTGCTAGAATACCTCTAGCAAGGATCACTGAAGAATAAGTTTGAAAGTCAAATAAAATATCCTCAGGGATATTAGGCTGCAAAAGAATGGATTTGTGTTGGAGGAATAAAGCCAACACGTAATTTGGTTCCACTGGAAGGATTCACATCAGTGCCAGGGACCCTCTCCCATCACTTCCTGGGCCTCTGACCTCCTCTGATCCCATCACCATCCTCTGCTCCTGAATTCCTTAACACTTCTTCTGACACACCTCTGGAATAGACAGAGTTCTTTGGGAAATACTTTTTCAAGACTACACATTATCAAAGATGCTTAATTTTATTCTTGGGAAATGGAAATTTAAACGAAAAATTTAATACTTCAGAATGAAGAATGATCTTGAACAAGAATGTAGGTGGCAGATTTCTTTCCAAACCATGCACCTTCATTGTTCTTGTTTTTGTTTTTTTTTCAGATTAGAGGGTAGACTATAACTCTCAGGTGAATTATATAACTCATTGTTTTTGTGACTTAAAAATAACACCATGCAATGGAATTGCAGCTGCTAGACTTTACTTAACAGGTTGCATGTGGATGATGGCTGATGTGGCTGTGCCCCACCTCCTAGATATGGAGGCGTCCTCTCTGGCTTTGGGACTAGAGTGCCCTTCACTGCCTTTTTGATAGAAGCACAGACACTCAGAGGTAACAGGCATTTACAATGCCCTCTAAGCTAACCTTCAAATGACTTGTGAATTCTTTGCATTATCCCAGGGAAAGAGAAAGTTAAGATTTGCTTGAAAACTCTTTGGAGAAATTTACTCAGTTCTCCCCAGNTTTTTTTTTTTTTTTTTTTCCTTCTTTTATTGAAGTAAAACTCACTGCCTTGTAACTTCTTGACAGAATCTCTATGCTCCAGAGTACACAGAAAAAGTTGAAACTCACGTGCATATGACAGGCTTTTAAAAATGTGAAGGCAGTTCTCACGTCTCCCTCCCCAAGCTTTTTCTTTTTCTAGATGAAATAACTGCTTCTATTTAGTGAAAGTGAGCTGTGCAAGACACATGCTTGATGTGTTACCTGAACTGTCTCCTGAATCCTGTCAAGAGCGCTGCCTGGGACAGATCGTTACTGACATTTCAAGATGAGGAAATTGAGGTTCAGAGAAGCTACGGTCTCAGGTCCCCCAGCTGTGTGAAGGCTGAGACCAGAACCACCAGCTACTTACTTCAGAGCCGATGATGCCCTCATGCAGCTTGACCCCATGACTAAATACCCTCAGTTCCTTTAACCTCCTCTTCATCTCCCAGCCCCTACATTATCCTTGCTCTCACCGACATCTCTAGCAGAGGTCATTTCTTGTTTTCTCTGCCCTGCCTCTGACTTCTGTAAGACTGACTGGTTCCCTCACTCCACCCAAAGGGTCATTTAGGAGCCAGCATTTGCATGTGTGACTCGGTGACCTTTACCACATTAGATTTAAGTAGGGGTGGGAGTCTTTACCCAGGACAAATATAGTCAACATCTGGGGTTTTTTCAATTAAAAAAAATAAATAAATAAACTGGAAATTTGAGGTAAAAGACATCCTTCTCTGATAAGAGTAAATGTAAAACATAAAATAGTCAAAATCACTGACAACCACCTTATGGAGAAAGCTTGTCTCTGGAAAGAGCAAAAATGACCAGCCAGAGGGGCAGAGGTGTGAAAGAAAGTGTGTGTGTGTGTATTTATGTGTTTAGAGACAGACAGATACACACACACACACACACACACACAGCAATTACAGAGGTGTTACTTGTGTGTTTTTTTTTTTTCCTAGTTGTTTCTAATGAAGCTCTGTCCCAGTGATGGTATATTCAATATTTGATTTTTATGAGCCAACCTCCTTAATATAGCTGCCGCTGGGCTTTTCTTACTGATGAACATCAGAGTCCTATCTAAGACCAAAGTAGGATATTACATGAGACAGAGCCCAAAATGTGGCATTAGCAAAGTGCAGGTGGATTGGGATGCAGTGAGCATCCTGCTGGTTCATGCTAGGAAGTCAGCTTTGTCTTCATTACGCCACAGCTCAGCAGTTGGTTCAACTACTGCTTGTGGTCCCTTGGGACTCAGACCATATGCCCATGACGTCTGTAGCTTTAGGCAACTTGGTATAAAAATGTCGAGATATTGAGTTTGCCAGCTACTCCTTTCCTTCAATAAGGTGCTGCAAGAGAGCTCTGGCGAAACTGCCTTATTTGAAAGCAAACAGGGAAGAATAAGACTGGTGTGAGTACTCAAATAGCATAATTTTTAAGATTTAAAAGAACGTAACTTCCATTGAAATGCATTGTGATCAAGTATCAAAGTTTTTTGCCTTCAAAGAAAAGCATGAGAAAATGATATCTTCATATATAGTTAGTGAAAGCAAAACCAGCACTGGACACGGTATTGCTGAAGTAGATGAACAATGGTTGATAGCATTCAGGGCAATTAAGCTGTAACCTTTTAAAAAAGGGTCATCTTTTTACTGAACAGAAAGCATTTTCATCATTATAAAATAGAAAGTATTTGCATTGCTATCGGGCAATCATTTGCATGCAATCAGGCAAAAATCATCACAGTTTATCAGTTTTCTACAATCAAACATCAGTCTTTAAAAGGCTGCAAAATATCTGAGTGGTAAGCGATAATGAATGACCAGATGACCTTCAGATAAGCTTTTAGACAAGTCCCTAAATTCTAAAGATTACTCTATCCCTCTTATTTGTTTGCTTTACTCACAAGTATTAGACTCTTTATCAAAATATAATATCTGCATCAAATGAACCACATCCTCTGTGTAGTTCATGGTTTTGTAGATCGGCAAATATTTTTGCCTTACCCTAATGCTAAAGTGCTGATTTGAAAACCTGGAATCTTTAATTTTGAATAGAAATATTTCAGAAGAATCAGAAGTATCATAGAAAAGCAGGTTCACCTTGTCCATATAAGTACCTTTCTCGTTTACCTTCTTCCTTACAGAGACTTCTAGGGACTCTTAGCCTGGCTCAGCCCTCTCTTGGGCAGCATAGGTTATTTTTTCTCTACTGTATCCCAAAGAAAGATGTCTGAGACTAAGAAACTGAAACTAAACTGCAAAATCCAGGCAATACCATGCTATTTGTACATGGCAATACCATGTACAAATATTGATTACTGGCAAGCATAGTAAGATCATCACTTTCAAGTTGATACCCAAAGACTAAGTTTCTTTTTCTTTTTTTTTTTATTAAATGTGCAAATACTTATTCATCACTTATTTTACATCAGGCATTGCACTAGGCTCTGTTCTAGCTTCATTATTAGTAAACCAGACAGAAGAAAATCCCTGTTATCATGGAGCTTGTAATTGAGATACAGTGGGTAGTTATGATGCTGACTCCAATTCTGATAAGTGTCAGGGGTTTTCCCTATATCACCAAGCAATTTGCTGACACCAGCTGGGTATCCTGCAATTCAACTCAATTCTGACACTATCCACCTGGACATAAATAAGACTAACGGTTCATCAGAAGGATTTTGACTAAGTTCATCCTGATAGTGGTAGCACTCAATTTTACTGCATATTAGAATTATCAGGGATCATGTTAAAAGGTCAGTTGCCAAGCCCCACACCTAGAAATTTACTAGGCAGGTGCAAGTTAATGCCCACTAATCCACATTTTTATTATTTTTAATCTTCATGGATTCAGATGCTTGTGCTCTGGGACAACGCTTTAAACCGTTTGTTAGGTCTGTACTAGGTTCATGCACTCACACCATTGTAGATGCAACGCCAGGAGAACATACGCCTTGCAGGAGGGTTCTCCCCATTCTCCCTTTGCTATCTGCTTATTAAAGATAGATAATGAGAAGAAAGCTACACTGGACAAAGGATGGGGAAGCCAGGTTGGCTGATGAGAAAATTGATTTCACTACCAAGAAAGTAAAGCAATGAACTGGTTTTATCCAGAGGTTTTTTTGGCCTTATCTTTTCTCTTTACACCTCTTATTGAAAGGAAAGGGTGTAAAATGAACACAATTTACAGTCTCTACTTTTCTCTTTTGCTAAATCAGAGTTTTACTGAGGTAGTTTCTGGGTTTTCCTTCACCATTGTGCATCAAATGTTTGGGGTTTAGAAAATTTCAAACTGAGATCATCTATTTCAGATGTATAAAGGGCTATAGGTAGATGGACTAACATTGAACTGTACAAGGCAAAATATACCTCTGAGAGAAAAAAGTGGGCCTAGGAAATTGCCTCTGTCAAACAGCTGTTTTGCACTTAGATCATTTCTATTTGGAAGGCCTGGGGATAAATGCATTTGTGAAAGCTATAATAATAAAAAAATTATCCAATACTTGAAAAGAAGTGAAATACTCTTGCATGTTACATTGAAACCATGCTAGAGCAGTCCAGGACTTTGTAAGCAACATCATGTATATGAGAAGGATACCTATCTACTAGGAACCAAGGGGTGGACTCTAGTAGAAATAATGGATATTTTAACTTAATCATCTGATTAATTAGTTTGTCTATGTTTGTATCTTCTTCAGGTATATTATCTTATTCCTTCTGGGTGTTGTACAACTTCCAGTTCTAATGATGTGGGTCTCATTGTACCTATACAGGACAATGCTTTTCAGATACGGTAAATTGATCCAGGGAAAAACATTCAATTAAAGTTGCACAGTTTGTTGTGATCCACACTGTCAAAGGCTTTGATGTAGTCAATAAAGCAGAAGTACATATTTTTCTGGAACTCTCTTGCTTTTTCAATGATCCAACAGGTGAGAGACTTTATTTTTTGGGGCTCCAAAATCACTGCAGATGGTGACTGAAGCAATGAAATTAAAAGACACTTGCTCCTTGGAAAGAAAGCTATGACCAACCTAGACAGCATATTAAAAAGCAGAGACATTACTTTGCCAACAAAGGTCCGTCTAGTCAAAGCTATGGTTTCTCCAGTGGTCATGTATGGATGTGAGAGTTGGACTATAAAGAAAGCTGAGCACCGAAGAATTGATGCTTTTGAACTGTGGTGTTGGAGAAGACTCTTTGAGAGTCCCTTGGACTGCAAGGGGATCCAACCAGTTTATCCCAAAGGAAATCAGTGCTGAGTATTCATTGGAAGGACTGCTGAAACTCCAATACTTTGACCACCTGATGTGAAGAACTGACTTGCTAGAAAAAACCCTGATGCTGGGAAAGATTGAAGGCAGGAGGAGAAAGGGATGACAGAGGATGAGATGGTTGAATAGAATCATCAACTTGATAGACATGAGTTTAAGTAAGCTCTGGGAGTTTGTGATGGACAGGGAAGCCTGGTGTGCTGCAGTCCATGGGGTGGCAAAGAGTCAGACAGGACTGAGCAACTGAACTGAACTAAACTGAAGTTGCACAAACAGTTAAACAAAAAGAGTCTTTCCGTAAGATTGTTTAAAAATAGTATTTCAAAAGATATCAAGCAATCTTTCTTAGAGGTGAAAATTGTCAGATGTTCAACACAGGTTCCTGGTATTTATCTGTGACAGAAAAAAAAAAATTGTTAGGAAGATCAAATCCCACTACCTACTTCTTTGATATTGAGACTATTTTTTATTGAAAAAATATCTCTTGTCAAGGTGTGGTTAACAATTTAATTCTAAAAGGAATTAAAAGAGAGAATGGGACTATGTCAGCTGGCTTCCCTGGTGGCTCAGACGGTAAAGCGTCTGCCTGCAGTGTGGGAGACCCGGGTTTGATTCCTGGGTCGGGAAGATCCTCTGGAGAAGGAAATGGCAATCCACTCCAGCACTCTTGCCTGGAAAATCCCATGGACCATGGACGGAGGAGCCTGATAGGCTACAGTCCATGGCGTCGCAAAGAGTCGGACAACACTGAGCGACTTCTCTTCCTTCAGCTTTAGGCTAGAGGAACTGGGTGTGGCCCATGCATGTGATGAGCTGTTTGAGTGAACCTGGGCAAATCTCTTCACACTCCTGTCTCCTTATCCATAATAGTAAGAAATATTACTTAAAGGTTGTCCTGAGGCTCAAGTTAATTGATGAAAGTGCATATGCTACAAGTACAGTGAATATCAGGTGAACAGAGTCACAGCATCTAGTATTCTCTGGCATGTTCCATCACAGAGTAATTCTTTATAACAGTAACAACAATCCAGCTCCACACAGCATGAAATGTACCGAGAGCCATACCGTGCACTTCATGTATAATTATCTACTTCATTTAATCTCACTCTTACTCTGTAACCTAGATCTTGTTGTCCAAAATCTAAGGACAAATAATCTGAGCCTTGGAGAATCTGAGAGGTTGGAGTAAAGTCCCACCTTAAAGTCTGTGCCTGGCATTGATACCAAAGCATGAGCCTTAAAAGGAGACATCGATAAATTGGACTCATCCGAATTAAAAATCTCTGCTCCATGAAATACCCTGGGAAAAGGATGAAAAGACAAGGCTCAGACTGGGAGAAAATATTTCCAAATCATGTATCCACCGAAAGACTTCTACTGGGACTACTTAAGGGACTCTCAAAACTAAATTATCAAACAATCCAATTAGAAAATTCACAAGAGGCATGTAGAAACACTTTGTGGAAAAGAACACGAATATGGCAAACAGACCAGGCACAAGATTTAGTATGTGTTAGTGTTAGACATGGAGAAGGAAATGGCAGCCCACTCCAGTGTTCTTGCCTGGAGAATCCCAGAGATGGGGGAGCCTGATGGGCTGCTGTCTATGGGGCCGCAGAGTTGGACACGACTGCAGTGACCGAGCAGCAGCAGCAGCAGCAGTGTTAGACATGTGTTAGTTATGTGTTAGTTAGTTGCTCAGTTGTGTCCTACTCTTTGTGATACCATGGACTGTAGCCCACCAGGCTCCTCTTTCCATGGAATTCTCCAGGCAAGAGTACTAATGTGGGTTGCCATTTCTTACGCTGGGGATCTTCCTGACCCAAGGATCAAACTTGGGTCTCCTGCATTGCAGGCAGATTCTTTACCATCTGAACAGGGGAATGCAAATTCTAACTACAGTAAGATGATGTGACACACCTATCAGAACTAAAATTAAGCAAAAAAAGGAAACATCAAATGCTGGTGAAAGCATGGAGATATTGCATAACTCATATCCTGGGAATGTAAAATGGTATAGTCATTCTGGGAAAGAGTTTGTCAGTTTCTTCAAAAAAGTTAACATGTACTCGCCATACAGCACAGCAGTTTGTGCCTTTATCCCAGAAAGAGAAAACTTACCTCACGAGAAAACTGATGTGTAAATGCTCGAAGCAGCTTGATTCATAATAGCTCCAACCTGCAAACAGTTCAAATGTTCTTCAAGAGTGCATCTCATTTACCTGAACCTGAGATAATATTTCATTAAACCAACCAACACAGACACACACAAATTAATGAATGCAAAATTAGCAAAATATGAATATGGTCAATTGTTTATTGATGTTAATTTGTTTTAATGATTTTTTGCTCATGACATTTTACTATAATATATAAAATCTTACCAGTGGAGAAAAGTGGGTAAAGGGTACATGGAATCTCTTTACTATTACTGTACAACTGCATGCCAATATTCAAAATTCTTAAAAATAAGACTACACTGAAAAACACTCTGTGTTCACATCTGGAACTCTGCTTATTTGGTGAATGACACTATGCATTTTATCTCATCTTTCAAAGCTGCAGTTTCCTCATCTGAAAAATGAGAATAGCTCTAATAGTATTGGGCTGGCCAAAAGGATTGTTTGGGTGTTCCCATAATATCGTATGGAAAACCAGAAAGAATTTTTTGGCCAACCCAGTACTTAACCCATATCAGTATTGATCAAGTGGTGGCAGTATCAGTAAGAACCCAGTACAGTGTATAACACAGGGTCAGCAATCAGTAAATTTATCTATTATTGTTAAAATAAAAGAGTGCTGAGATTTGAACATCAGTCTAATAAGAAATCTTATTGTTTTATTGAAAATTAAAATGATGGACAAGCTGATTATTCTTTCCTATAATGTCCTTTAATATTGGGTACCAACCCCCCTAGAGATTATAATTTGATTGGCCTGGGATGGGTTCCCCAGAAATTGGCTTTTTGTTTGTTCTTTTTTTTTTTTAATGCCTCCCAGATGATTCTAATGTGGATCCTTGGCTAAGTCTCACTAAGTGTGCATAATGGTTATTTTTAATTCTGTTGGCTTAAAAGTTTCAAGTTAAATTAGTCCCAAGTTTGGTGAAACTGCTTGTCTTATTTTCCCCGCTGTG
This sequence comes from Redunca redunca, assembly GCA_006410935.1. Lineage (NCBI taxonomy): Eukaryota > Metazoa > Chordata > Mammalia > Artiodactyla > Bovidae > Redunca > Redunca redunca. Next base: position 35,685 of record SJYQ01002262.1, read on the forward strand.
GTTAAGGACACATTTTCTCAGAGGAATACTCACCTAAATAATTGCAACCACCCCTGGAAGCACGTGGCTTTGATAATGGGGTCATTCCTAATCCATAGCTTACTCCTCAATGAGATGGAGGTAGCATTTTCCCATTAGGATGCTGGCACGCCTCAAGGAAGAAGCAGCTACCGATACAGACTCTCAGCTCTGCTAAGACCGCAGACGTGAATGTCAACACTGAAAGGATTTCTCCCTCAGTCACCTGTGAAGGACAATCCAGGGTCTCCCTCACAGAGCAAACTGCTTTTCCACTCATATTCGTCAAAGGCACACAAAAGGCATGGGAAACATTCTAATCAATACCATTTGATTGTTTTCAGAAGAGAGATTTAAAAAGAAGAAAACTTCTGTTTTTTTTTTTTTAGTTTTTATTTATTTTTTAAATTCTATGCATTCTAACATAACAGAGGATAAAGTGAAGTTGCTCAGTAGTGTCTGACTTTTTGCAACCCCGTGGGCTGTAGCCTACCAGGCTCCTCCGTCCATGGAATTTTCCAGGCAAGAGTTCTGGAGTGGGTTACCATTAATACTACAAATTAAATGCATATTTTGTTTCTTTCTTTTTTTTTTTTTCAAATGACATGCAGTTAATATAAAAACAATCTAACTTACTCATTTCGTGTAGAATCTCTTCATCCTCCATCAGCCCACCCTCACCCCTCATACTTACACACACTGAGGGTCTTCAGAGTAGGTGCCACAGACCTCTCCTGGCTCCTGCACTGTACACCCAGGCCATGCTGCTATGAATAGCTAAAGTGTCCTTTCCAACCTTGAACCTGGACTGGCCCTCAGACTTGCTGGAACCACATGGCCTATGACAGCTCCAGGCATAGCCCTTAAGATGTTTAGGAGCCTCTGAGTTTGTTTCTTGGAACTGTCAATAAGGATAGTTGGGCCCCCTGCTGGAAAGAGGCCATGTGGGAAGGCCTTGGAGACGGGGTGCCATCTAGAGTGAGAGGTTGTGGACAGGGGAGCCCAGTAACCACTGAAAGTGAGAATCAAGGCCACATGTGTGTGCAAGGCTTGCTTGGAGACCCTCCAGCCCAACCCAGCATCAACTGACTGCCACCTCCTGAGGGGTTCCTATGAGTGGCATGGGGATCAGGATCATCCAGATCAGCCCCAGAAGCATGAGAAATAGGAAGTCATTCTGGTTTTATGCCCCTGAGTTCTGAAGTTGTTTGTTATAGAGCCACAGCCAGCTGAAACACATGTCATCTTCCGGATTCTAGGAAGAGCTGATGCAACTCATCCAGTCCTCCTGGTCACCGATATTTTGATCAACGCTCATTTGTACTCAGTGTCCAAAAATTGTTTATGTTATGTTTTTCTTAAGAAACATAGTTCTTGGTATTATCAACTTAAACACGCAGGAACATATACTACCCACCACCAGCACCAGCACCACCACCAATAATAATAACAAAAGTAGGACACTGTGACTTGTTTGAGTGTCCAGCTGGAGAGTGAGAGCCAGTGATTATGTTATAGAATCAGGGATGACTCAGCTCCGAGATATAAATCTTGGTTTAAATTCTGGTTTACTGTGCTTGACATGGACGTTCACAGGTTCCATGGCCTGGCCACTCAAGAATGGTTCCTCAACACAGATTAACATCTACTCCCTCAGAATTTTCTTTTTTTGCCTTGCATTAATATATATTCATCAATATATCAATCTGAAAAATGCTCAGTTCTGTTAATTACACTGCAGACCTTGGAAAAAACAGGTTTGAAGAGAAGAAAGGGAGGAAGCCATTTCATAATACAGAAGAGATGCCACATAATACAAAGCTGAAAAAGAGCAAACTTATTTTGGGCTCCAAAATCGCTGGGATGTAGCCGTGAAGCTAATACTCATGTTGCTGATGGAGGGTGTCAAACCAAACACTATGGATTATTCTAAGCCATTAATAATCACAATCTGCTTGGGATAACCATGGCAACACCAGCAGCTAAGTACAGTACAATCATCCTGATTACCATAGAATTAACACAAAACAAATGTTTATTCTTTTCCTAAACAGGAGTATTTTATAATGATAACAGTTTCCTATTTATCCCAGGTTTCCTCCTCATCACTCCTGCTTCAAACAATGGGAAGACACGTCTTTGCCTGTTAAGTGTTTCTGATTTCTTTTCCCAGGGACCAAGGAGAGTGCAGGGCTGGCCTTTCATTCCCTTTTCCCTCTTGCTTTAGTCTGAGGCACAAGAAAGCACACCGCACAGATTGATCCATTGATCACTGTCTGGATGCCAGGACAGGACGGCTACCCTTTAAACACGTGCCTTGAAGCTTCAGATTCAAATAAGCAACCTGAATTGCATAGTAATTGAAATCTTGTAAATGTTGATCTCTTGGCATTCACAGAGCACAAACCCACGTGTTCCCAGGATATACAGTCTATGTGGAGCGAGACACACCCGAGTCCAGGCCCCTGTCTATCCTTGCGCAGAGGGCACCTGAAAAGACACAGACACAACCAGAGCAGGTGCCAGGCGGCGGGCCAGCCAGTGGAAGCTGAAGTCTAGTCGCAGGCTCTCCGCTTGCTGGCCTTGTGAGCTGTGAGGACAGCTGGCACTCGACTGTCCCCAAAACCCCTTTTCGCAGTACCCAGCACTGCACTTCCACAGTGATTGAAGCAATTAGCTGCCTAGCGGCTGATGTACCCCGCAGAGGGCTGGTGGCTCGTCTGACACATCTGGGCACCGAAAGTAATTGAAACAGCTGCTTCTGCCCATATGGCAGCAAAAGCTGGTCGTGCAGAGTCTGCTGCCTGGGCTGCACCAACCTCGGGCAAATTAGCCATCATTAATCCCCAGATCTGACCAGCATACGCAGAGCCACTAATCAAGACAGCTGGAGGGCCAGGGATGCTGAGAAATAGAGTTCCTTTAAGATTTCTAAATGACATCCCGGGTTAAAAAAAAAAAATAGACGAATAAAACACAGAAACCCAAATGACAGCCTTCCTCTTCCTGAGTGCTGTCATTCCCTACACCCCCACACCTGACGAGGGTCTGTGTCTGCTGGCGTCTTCATGAGAGACTGCTGAAATTGCGGTGCAACTTTCGGCTAGCGTCACACTCTCAGTGCAAGCCTGGCGCCGGGCAGTTGCAAATAGCCTGGTGTGCGGGGAGTGAGCATGGGGTGCTGTGAGCCTCGGCTCTGCAGCGGAGGGGACCACAGCACTGACGGGAGAAGTGAGCTGCCCCTGCCCAGGGACGGAGCGTCCAGGCGCTCTGCCTTCCCTCTGGAAGGTTTAATGCTGACGTTTGGAGGCACTGAGTTTCCACCTCTGGACCTCAAAGGACTGGGCCATCCTTGCTAGGAAATTTATAGAAGAGGATTTGGTGGCTGCAAATGGGCCTTGGTAACAGGTGAGAGGTCAGGCACCACCTGGCAGGTAAAGGGGCACTTTCTTATCTGTGACACTGAGATTTCCAACAGAGACTGCAGCTTCAAAGGACTGTTTGGCCTCAACTTCTATGTTGTGGGATGGGGCTGGCGGCTGTCTCATTTACACCCTACAACCGGTGTAATTATTCAGATGGCTTGTCATTCTGCCTGACAACAGCCTCACGCATTAAAGAGGTTGCATTGCATCTGGGCTGGGGTGGCAAATGGATGTGTAATCCCAGAGGTGTGTGTGCCCTGCGGCTTTATGCACTGGGTGTGTCACTAATCCCTGATGCCAGAGAGACAGTCCAGACAAGAAGGTTCATTTCTTTGAGAAATTTCGCTCATGAGTTAGATTGGAATAAGCAAATAGAGGGCCTGTTCGACTGATTCTCCGTTACCCTGGTTTCTGATTTCATCTCTGGGTTCCACAGGGACAGACCTGCCCTGGGACAGGGGCTTTTATCTCCACTGTCCAAGTCTTGCCTTCCTGGGGTGGGGAATGTTGACTCTTTGTCCTGATGATTATTCACCTGTGCTGAGCTGTCTGCTAAGAGAACTAGCATAAAACGAATAATAAATAACCCCTGGTGTATGAGATATTTACTTAGTTCTTTGTTAAAATAACCTAAGCCACTGATAGAATCTTTTTCACCAATCTTGAGATCTTTGTGATGACCATTATTTTTGGGGACTTTCAGTTAAGGATTAAAAAGAAGAGTAGACTCACCCCTCATAAATACGGCACAGTTCCAGTTTGTTAGAACGGCTGCTTTGAAACACACAGTCAAACTGAAAATAATACTGAAAATATTTTCTGATGTATCTTGAAGCCCATTGTAGTTACTACTGTGTAGCATTGGTTTTTCTCTGAATATGGACATCAGTGGTCATTTTTTTACTTTCTCCCTCCTCAGATGTTTCTTTAAGTGAATTCTTAAAAGCAATGAGTGTACCTTCCTCATTAACACATATTCTGCTCTCTTGCCCTCAATTCAGTTGTTCAGTTGTGTCTGACTCTTTGCGACCCCATGGACTGCAGCACACCAGGCTTCCCTGTCCATCACCAACTCCCGGAGCTTGCTCAAACTCATGTCCATTGAGTCAGTGATGCCATTCAACCATCTCATCCTCTGTCGTCCCCTTCTCCGGCCCTCAGTCTTTCCCAGCATCAGGGTCTTTTCCAATGAGTCAGTTCTTCACATCAGGTGGCCTAAGTGTTGGAGTTTCAGCTTCAGCATCAGTCCTTTCAATGAATATTTAGAACTGATTTCCTTTAGGATGGACTGGCTGGATCTCCTTGCAGTCTAAGGGATTTTCTTTTTTTTTTTCCTTTTTTTTTTTTTNATAAAAGCATCTTGAATTATGTTATCAATAATTTACATATAATAGATTTATATCTATATTAATTTGTATTAATCTTGTATAAGGGATTTTCAAGAGTCTTCTCCAACACCACATTTCAAAAGCATCAATTCTTCGGTATTCAGCTTTCTTTATAGTTCAACTCTCACATCCATACATGACTACTGGAAAAACCATAGCTTTGACTATGCAGACCTTTGCTGACAAAATAATGTCTCTGCTTTTCAAAATGGCAACCCTCTCCAGTATTCTTGCCTGGAAAATCCCAGGGTTGGAGGAGCCTGGTGGGCTGCAGTCCATGGGGTCGCTAGGAGTCAGACATGACTGAGTGACTTCACTTTCACTTTTTACTTTCATGCATTGGAGAAGGAAATGGCAACCCACTCCAGTATTCTTGCCTGGAGAATCCCAGGGATGGGGGAGCCTGGTGGGCTGCCATCTATGGGGCTGCACAGAGTGAATACGACTGAAGCGACTTAGCAGCAGGTGGGTCATAGCTTTTCTTCCAAGAAGCAAGCATCCTCCTTGCCCTCATTTTAGGTTTATTTCATTTTGACTGAATTGCTTTATTGGTCAGTTAAGTACTTTTATTGTTGCTGTTTAGCTGCTCAGTCGTGTTTTGTGACTCTTTTGAGACCTCATGGACTGTAGCCCACCAGACTCCTTTGTCCATGGGATTTCCGGGCAAGAATACTGGAGTAGGTTGCCATTTATTCCTCCAGGGGATCTTCCCTACCTAGGGATCGAAACCATGTTTCCTGTACTGCAAGCAAATTCTTTACCGATGAGTCATCTGGGAACCAATAGCTAAGTACTTACTATTATGTACAAATAGTATTTGTTGAAAAGTAGCAATTTCAGGGAAGCCTGGCATGCTGCATTCCATGGGATGGCAAAGAGTTGGAAATGACTTAGTGACTGAACAACAACGATTGCTAATATTAATTAATTAATTTATTTGGCAAGTATTTATTAAGGGACTACTCTGTACTGCATGCTGGGCATATTACTGTGAACAAATTGTTGTCCTTATGGCACCTGCAATCCAATGTAAGGAGATAAACATGAACTACACTAATAAAATCCCTGCAGTGTGTCCAGTGCTGGTGAGGGCTGTATGTGTGCTGTGTGCTCAGTTGTGTCTGACTCTTTGTCACCCTATGGACTGTGGCCCACAAGGCTCCTCTCTCTATGGGATTTCCCAGGCAAGAATACTGGAGCGGTTGCCATTTTATCCTCCAGGGGATCTTCCTGACCCAGAGATCGAACTCATGTTTCTTGCATCTCCTGAATTGACGATAGAACTGTAGGGAGGAAAAATAATAAAGCAAGGAGAAGAAAAGGCACTTATGGAGGTGTCAGGCAGGGTTAACAACTGAATGATGACCCGAGGGAGTAGGGCAGGAGCCAAGCAGCTGTGACTCGGAGTGGGCAGAACAGATGCAAAGGTTTTAAGACAAAACTTGGGCTTGGTGAGTCAGGGAATATTTGATGCGCAGGGTGACTAGAGAACAGTAGGTATCAAAGATAAATTTAGCTGGACACTAGCTAAAGCTGTGGGGACCAACATAAATCAGTATTACACAAATGCAGTAAAGAGACCAGTGTGAACCGAATTCAACTTTGATTTGTACAGAGATGACTCCTTTTAAAGGGAAATGAGGGAGGGGTAGGTGGGAATCCAGTAGAGTCAAGGATGTGGAAAATTGCTAAAAAACAAGAAGGGGCTGACCAATATGAGACCCATCTGGACTTGCCAACCGGTGCTTATGTTAGTTAGGCTCCTAGCCTTCCAGTGAGGTGGGGAGACAGGGCCTCTACCCTCCGGTGCTGGCTGGAACAGACCGTTCATTCTTCTGGAAGCCTTGAGTTTTCTCAGGCAGGCACATAAGGGAGCTAGAGTCATTCTAGGGAGGTGCCCTTGGACTGTTAGAAGTGATGTCAGTGCTTGTTCAAGTCTTAATAGGCCAAGGTTGAGGCATGGTTGAGAAAGGGCTCAGAGGGGCTTGACTGGAGTTGTGTCAAGGTAAGAATCTTCGTTGGGTGTGTGGGTGGGGAGATGTAGGAGTTGAAGCCAGGAAGAAAGGGTTGATGATAGAGGGGGCAATCTGAAGTCTTTGTAGATGGAAAACAACTGGAGATTTTCAGCGGTGCAGTGGACTGATATGTTTAAACATTTTCAACAGAAGGGCTTGACTGCTCTGAGGACTGTCAGAAAAGGACAAGGTAAACAAGAGACCAGTTAGAAGGTTATTGTGATAATGTAAGCAGAAGACGTTGTGGCTTAGATGGTCATGGTCATTTGCAAGGGATGAGGGAGGGTTGAATTTGTGCCCAGGCTGAAGGCTGAGCCAAAGGACTGGCTGAGGAAGCTGATGGAGGTGATTAAAGAGAGATGAGGATCCCTCCCAGAGCTAACCAAGGTTATTGAATCCTTGATCTGTGCCAGACTCTGTCTTAAGGACTTTGTATGCATTATCTTGCTCATTCAATCATCAAATAGTACCACGAGCTGGGTGTAAGGATCTCTCCCATGCTACAGAGTCAAAGTAACTTGACAAGGTCACGTCAGAATAGTGACAGAGCTGGGGAGAACCTGGGGCTGAGTGACTTCAATGCCCTAGAATTTCATCACTGCTCTCCTTGAAAGAGCCAAGGGGAATGTAAAACAGAGAGCTCATTCTTAATCTGGCTTGGCTTTTTCAGCCATGCCCTTTCCTGTTTTAACTTTAGCTTCCTGATTGGTGAGAACAGAGAGGGAATGATTCTGACATTATGCTTCAGTTTGTAGACCTCTTATTTCAAAGATGCCTCTATTTAAAAGCTACAGACTTGCCTTGACTCAGTAAACAATACAAATAATGCCTCTCTATTCCTTCATCAAAGTGGGGTCCCAACCCCCAGTAATATCTATTTTTCTCTATTTTTGTGATGACTATACCTTACCCTTCCATTTCCTTAAATTTTCATATAGAAGTCCTGACCTAATCTTGATAGAATGATTTCATCATGAGATCAATGTTTCCAAACATTATCTAGATAGGAACTGTTAGGATTCAACTCGCTGAAATTCATTTTTGTTGTGTGGCTGTATATCCCCACTGAGCTTAGGTGATGTAGTGTGGAGTTTTCAAAATTCCTCAGATGTTTTCAAATGAGGGGTTCATCTCTTCAGACTCTTACTTGATAGCAACTAGTAAGTTAAGAGCCCATGCCCTGGAATTAAATTGTCTGAATCCTTGCTTTGCACTTAGTTGTGTGATATTGGGTGAGTTCCTTTACCTTTCTGTGCTTATATGTCTTTGTTTATAAAATGGTGATGAATAATATTGACATGACATAGTAGTTGTGAAGATTAAGTGAGTTAATATGTGTAAAGTCCTTAGAACTTGAGTCTAATAAATACTTAAGAAATCGTAGCAGTTTTAAAGTATTATTATTATTTTATTATTCATCATTATTATTACCATCATCATCATACAATATAACTATGGCTAATATGCGCCTCACCGTTTTGGGGTGGTTGAAGACAACTCAACTGGAGGTCATTTAAATCGGGGTTGCCCACCTCAAGAGTTTAGATGTGTTTTTCATCCAAATACAAATACACTGCATGTCTGTACATCTTGGAAAATTACTAAAAGCATAGCTTTTAAATTATGGATTTACAAACAATTCAGAGACCATGACTAATAGTGATCTAGATTTGATTGCCATTAGTTCCAACCAAGAAAAAGTGAAAGTGTTAGTCCCTCAGGCATGTCTGATTCTTTGCAACCCCATGGAATGTAGCCCCCCAGGCTTCTCTGTCTATGGAATTCTTCAGGTAAGAATACTGGAATGGGTAGCCATTTCCTTCTCCAAGAGATCTTCCTAACCCAGGGATTGAACCCTGGTCCCCTGCATTGCAGGCAGATTCTTTACTGTCTGAGCCACCAGGTCAGCCCATGAGTTAGGAAGGGCTTTCCTAAATCCAGCCCTAACATATGCCCCTAGGGATAGGGCACAAGTGGAGGCCACATAGTGAAGCAGCAGGGACAGAGTCAGCGTCCACAGTCCTAAATGAATGGCATAGCCACTGAGGACAAGACAGAAACTGGTTAGCAGCAACCAAGTCAGGGATGGTGGAAGACTGGACTTCCAGTACAACTTAAACCTCATTATACATCAACTGTGATACACTGGAATGCTAAATGACACACCCACAGGCAACATGACAATTCTGAGGCCTACCATAAAAGGTCAAAAAGTGATTGGTGGCTTAATTCTTCAAAATCCCTGCCCCTTCCCTGAAATAGAATAATCCTCCCCCTTATTATCCTATGAAATTACTGAGCCCATTAGAAACTCACCACTTCATATTTTAGTTCAGTCCAGTCACTCAGTCATGTTCAACTCTTTGTGACTCCATGGAATGCAGCATGCCAGGCTTCGCTGTCCATCACCAACTCCCGGGTCATACTCAAACTCACGTCCATTGAGTCAGTGATGCCATTCAACCATCTCATCCTCTGTCGGCCCTTTATCCTCCTGCCTTCAATCTTACCCAGCATTAGGATCTTTTCAAATGAGTCGGTTCTTCACATCCAGTGGCCAAAATATTGGAGCTTCAGCTTCAGCATCATTCCTTCCAATGAATATTCACGACTGACTTCCTTTAGGATGGACTGGTTTGATCTCCTTGCAGTCCAAGGGAGTCTCTAGAGTCTTCTCCAACACCACAGTTCAAAAGCATCAATTCTTCAGAGCTCCAGGTTTTTTTATGGTCCAACTCTCACATCCATACATGACTACTGGAAAAACCATAGCTTTGACTAGATGGATCATTTTTTTGACAAAATAATGTCTCTGCTTGTTAATATGCTGTCTAGGTTGGTCATAAATTTCTTCCAAGGAGCAAGCGTCTTTTAATTTCACGGCTGCAGTCACCTGCTGCAGTGATTTTGGAGCCCCCCAAAATGAAGTCTCTCACTGTTTCCATTGTTTCCCCATCTATCTGCCATAAAGTGATGGGACCGGATGCCATCTTACTTTTCTGAATGTTGAGTTGTAAAACAGCTTTTTCACTCTCCTCTTTCACATTATCAAGAGGATCTTTAGTTCTACCTTACTTTCTGCCATAACGGTGGTGTCATCTGCCTATTTGAGGTTATTGATATTTCTCCCGACAATCTTGATTCCAGCTTGTGCTTCATCCATCCCAGCATTTCTCTTGACGTATTCTGAATATAAGTTAATTAAGCAGGGTGACAATATACAACCTTGATATACTCCTTTCCTGATTTGGAACCAGTCTGTTGTTCCATGTCCAGTTCTAACTAAATCTGTATGCAGGTCTAATCTGACCTGCATACAGATTTCTCAGGAGGCAGGTAAGGCGGTCTGGTATTCCCATCTCTTTAAGAATTTTCCACAGTTTGCTGTGATCCACTCAGTCAAAGGCTTTGGTGCAGTTGATAAAGCAGAAGTAGATGCTTTTCTGGAACTCTTTTGCTTTTTCTATGATCCAACAGATGTTGGCAGTTTGATATCTGACCCCTCTGACTTTTCTAAAAGCACCTTGAACACCTGGAAGTTCTTAGTTCACGTACTGTTGAAGCCTGTCTTGGAGGATTTTGAGCATTACTTTGCTAGTGTGTGAAATGAATGCTCAACTGTGCAGTAGCTTGAATATTCTTTGGCATTTCCTTTCTTTGGGATTGGAAAGAAAACTGACCTTTTCCATTCCTGTGGCCACTGCTGAGTTTTCTGTTTCTGCTGGCATATTGAGTGCAGCACTTTCACAGCATCATCTTTTAGGATTTGAAATAGCTCAACTGGAATCCCATCACCTCCACTAGCTTTGTTCATAGTGATATTTCCTAAGGCCCACTTATCTTCACATTCCAGGATGTCTGGCTCTAGGTGAGTGATCACACCATAGTGGTTGTCTGGGACATGAAGATCTTTTTTGTATAGTTCTATGTATTCTTGCCACCTCTTCTTAATACCTTCTGCTTCTGTTAGGTCCATACCATTTCTGTCCTTTATTGTGCCCATCTTTGCATGAAATGTCCCCTTGGTATCTCTAATTTTCTTGAAGAGATCTCTCGTCTTTCCCATTCTATTATTTTCCTCTATTTCTTTGCACTGATCACTGAAGAAGGCTTTCTTATCTCTCCTTGCTATTCTTTGGAACTCTGAATTCATATGGATATATCTTTCCTTTTATCCTTTGCCTTTAACTTCTCTTCTTTTCTCAACTATTTGTAAGGCCTTGTCAGACAACCATTTTCCCTTTTTGCATTTCTTTTTCTTGGGGATGGTCTTGATTTCTGTCTCCTGTACAATGTTACAAACCTCTGTCCATAGTTCTTCAGGCACTCTGTCTATCAGATCTAATCCTTTGAATCTATTTGTCACTTCCACTGTATAATCATAAGGGTCATTCCTGAGTGGTCTAGTGGGTTTTTTTCCCTGCTTTCTTCAATTTAAGTCTGAATTTGGCAATAAGGAGTTCATGATCTGAGCCATAGTCAGCTCCTGATCTTGCTTTTGCTGACTGTATAGAGCTTCTCCATCTTCAACTGCAAAGAATATAATCAATCTGATTTTGGTATTGACCATCTGGTGATGTCCATGTGTAGCAATCTCTTGTGCTGTTGGAAGAGGGTGTTTGCTATGATCAGTGCATTCTCTTTGCCCTGCTTCATTCTGTACTCCAAGGCCAGCCAAATTTTCCTGCTACTGGAGGTATCTCTTGACTTCCTACTTTTGCATTCCAGTCCCCTCTAATGAAAAAAACCATCTTTTTTGGGTGTTAGTTCTAGAAGGTATTGTAGGTCTTCATAGAACCATTTAATTTCAGATTCTTCAGCATTACTTGCTCGGGCATAGACTTGGATTACTCTGATATTGAATGGCTTGCCTTGGAAATGAACAGAGATCAATCTGTCATTTTTGAGATTTCACCCAAGTACTGTATTTTGGACTCTAGTTAACTATGATTACTACTCCGTTTCTTCTAAGGGATTCTTGCCCACAGTAGTAGGTATATTTTAGGGCCACTTTCAATTTCTGAGATGACTCCATGCTCTGGGGATGCTCTCTTCTTTTGAGATGGGCCACATTCTGTCTATGGAATTTGTATCTCTCTAAATAAATGCAGTTCTTACCTATTACTTTGTCTTTCACTGACTTTTTCCTGTGTTGAGTCACAAAGCACCTGGACTTAAGTCCTGATGCCAGGTGAGTAATTTTAATTAAAAGATAGTCTCAGGACTCCCCTGGTGGTCCAGCATTATAATCTGCCTTCCAATGCAAGACACAGTACAATCCCTGTTCAGGGAACTGTGAGCCCATATACCATGGGGTAAGCAAGCCTGCGCACCACAGCTATGGAACGCATGTACTCTGGAGCCCTTACGCCACAACGAAAGAGGCTGCACACTGCAACAAAAATCGCTCTTGCTGTAACTGAGGCCCAACACAGCCCAAACATTAATTAATTAAAAAGTCCCAGCAGGAACTTTGGCTGGGTTAGATCTGAGTTATGCAGTTTCAAAACCACACGTTTAAATATTTAAAAGATAACACATCCTGGACTGTGAAGCCCGTGTCAAAGGATGATTGCTCTCTGGATTCTAGGTGGGATACAGGATCATTGGAATTGCACTTCACGCTTCCTTTGTGATCTGTTGCCTAACAGACGACTTGAAACCACCATGACCTTGGATAGCATGTCCATAAAAGTTCCTCATGGAGCAAGGGAACAATGTAATGGTTTCAGACAGCTATTGTCATAAGATCTCCTATATTAACAGGTCCATTCAGCCCAATATCACACTTTGAGACACATATCTCGTAAAACAAAGCATCTTTATGCACACTCCAGAAGAGTTTTACCTTCTTGGCTTCTTTAGAAATAAACTACAAATGACCTAAGAGAAAAGCAGTGTAGGGTTCTCCTCAAACCACTCATTCAAACCTTCCTTCATCCCTAATTTAAGGTTCTTAGAATGTTTTCTTTTCAAGAATGAGGGAGAGAAAGACAGGGATATATAATAGTATGGGAGAAAGGCAGACTTGAAATTTCCCCCACTCTTCCCCTCACTCCTTCCTTCTGTCTCTCAATGATGGGCAACATTTTCACTGAAAAAGGTGCTTCCTTGTTCTGTCTCCAGGATAGACTTATGTTTTACTCCCTTGGCACTAGTTCATTGTGCAGATACATTTAATCAAGCTATGATTACAAAAGGGGCAAGAACTGTCTCTTTACATACAACACACTCTACAGATTCTAAGAGTGAAGAAAGACCTACTATTGTAAATGAGAAACAGATATGGTCTCAGTTGCTGACTGAGGTAAAAAATGCACAATGTTGGGGTTGTGCATTGAGTTTTATTTTGGGCAAAATGAGGACTATAGCCTGGGAAAGAGCATTTTGGATAACTCTAAGAAACTGCCCCAAAGAGGTAGAGGAAAGTTCATATAAACATGATTGTGGTGAAGGGGGAGTAAATATAATCAAACACATACTTTTTTGCAGAAAGTTTCTGCTAGTTCCAGGAGGGTTACTGCCAGTCAGAGGAGCAGACATCACCATGAAAGATCTTAGTGCTTTTCTAGATATGAAGTGATGTAAGAGTTTGGCTCATAAAATCTCCTGAAAATATCCAACTATCTGATGGCCTATTCTGAAAGTTTTCCCAGGGCACAGAGTGTCTCATTCTTGACCTTCACCCTGAACTTCTTTCAGGATATATTTTGAAGGTCTGTGATCACAGCAGCTTGTGAATTAATCCTTGTAGAGGTAGATGGCAAGTGCCAACCTTTAACTGTTGGCATAGTTAGCACATCTCATCCCACTGGCAAAGAGTAGCTTCATTTCAACCAATTCTTTAAGATCTTTGTTGATAAAACCTCTTTACCAGCTAGACTGGAGGGCAGTAAATCTCCTTCAGTCCAACATAATTTGCCTCTTATTTGTTGTGTGTATGTGAATGTGATGTGTTTGGGTTTGGGTGGGAGGGAGGAGGGGAAGAGAAAGAAAAAGATAACAAATCCTCTCTCTTCACGATAAGAGCTTTTATGGTGGGGTGGAAGATGGAATTGGGGGGTGGGTTACAAGTAATGTAGTTTTTAGTTTAATACTTGAGAAAATGAATAGGAATCTCAATATTGTGAAAGAAGCTGGAAAATGAGGGGTTTTCCCCCTGTTTCTTTGCTCATATCTCTGGCTCCTATTATGTCATAGCATTGTGATAAGAAAGAGTAGGAAATCAAATCATAGGATAAAAAGACATAGTCCAGTTATTTCCTCTTTTCCTTATTTGCATCTCTCTTCTATTGTGGTCCCTGTGAAAGGTGACCTTTATGGACACTTAAAAGAGGAGAGTCAGCATCCCAGTCACAAAGAACCTGAGGCACAGAAATGTATTCAATATTATTTTGCAAATTTCCTCTATGAGAGCTGATAAGTAAGCAGTAGAGTTGGAAAATGAAATCCTCTATTCATTCAGACTGAAACTTTCTCTCAGTTGTTGACAAGCATAATCAATCTTGTAATTACTCAATGATGAAATTCCAATAAAGATCACATGCTTCATCAATAAATTTCTTCACTTCATTTCTAAGTGTAGTTTTACAGCCTAACAAGAACTTTTGGAGACATTGTAATTAATAGAAAGTTCTCACATTTTCATTGATTAAAAAAAAAAATTAAGCCATGTAGGAAACAGTATTGTAAAAATGAGTGAGTATACTCAGGACTAGAATTCTCTGAAATATGCCGTATACTTATGCTATATTTTCATATTTCATTTCAGATCTATATTGTTTCTTTCAGCAGGCTGGTGTGAGACATACAGAGTATGGTGTGAGACATACAGAGTAAAAGGTACGATACACTGAGATCTTTTTACATTTGTTTTATTTTTTAAGCAATGCTACTGAATGTAAGTTCCTGTGCCAAATGCCCAATGAGGCCAAGCAAATGGAGATGTCAGAGTTTGGAGCAGGGAAAGGTTTATTGCAGGGCTAAGCGTAAAGAATGGGTGACTCAAGCTCAAAAACTTGAACTCTAAGATGGTTTTCAGGGAGAAGTTTTTAACAGGCAAAACTTAAGATGAAGGCTTCAGGGTGTGTGACTTTATTCTGATAGATTGGTGATGAGGTAACAGGGTGGTGCTCCAGGAATCTTGCTCTCACCCTCAAGTTGCCAGCCTCCACCTGGGTGTAGCCTTAGTTCAGTTCAGTTCAGTTGCTCAGTTGTGTCCGACTCTGCGACCCCAAGAATCACAGCACACCAGGCCTCCCTGTCCATCACCATCTCCCGGAGTTCACTCAGACTCATGTCCATCGAGTCCGTGATGCCATCCAGCCATCTCATCCTCGGTCATCCCCTTCTCCTCCTGCCCCCAATCCTTCCCAGCATCAGAGTCTTTTCCAATGAGTCAACTCTTCGCATGAGGTGGCCAAAGTACTGCAGCTTCAGCTTTAGCATCACTACTTCCAAAGAAATCCCAGGGTTGATCTCCTTCAGAATGGACTGGTTGGATCTCCTTGCAGTCCAAGGGACTCTCAAGCCTTCTCCAACACCACAGTTCAAAAGCATCAATTCTTTGGCACTCAGCCTTCTTCACAGTCCAACTCTCACATCCATACGTGACCACAGGAAAAACCATAGCCTTGACTAGACGGACCTTAGTTGGCAAAGTAATGTCTCTGCTTTTGAATATGCTGTCTAGGTTGGTCATAACTTTTTTTCCAAAGAGTAAGCGTCTTTTAATTTCATGAATACAGTCACCATCTGCAGTGATTTTGGAGCCCAAAAAAATAAAGTCTGACATTGTTTCCACTGTTTCCCCATCTATTTCCCATGAAGGTCCTGTAGAAAAACTCAAAGATATTGTTATGTCTATCCCTTCAGGAGGGACTAGGACCTTGCCTCATTGCCCAGGGGCAGGGTTCCACATAAGGATCAGGGTGTAAGAAGTGTGTATTCCTTCAATCCAGAGAACATCTGAGATCACGTGGTGATGGAAAACCTGTAACCTTCTTTGGAATGATGAGTGTTTCACCAGGTAGTTAATATCTTCCATTTGTTGGAGGTTTCAGTTCTGCAGAAGAACTCAAAGATATTGTTATGTGTATCTCTTGATGGGGACCCAGGATCTTCTCCCAAGGCAGTACTATTATTTCTTGACTGCTCCTCTATTGTAGCAACAACCCCTTCCTTCCCTAATTAGCAACTGCCCCTTCTAAGAGTGAAGAAAGACCTACTATCATAAATGAGAAACAGAGATGGACTCAGCTGCTGACTGAAAAAAAAAGCACAGTGTTGGGGCTGTGAGTTGGAACTGTCAGCTACAAACTGGCACTTACCAAGAGCATTGACAACAACCTGTCCTCTGTAACTCAGGGGAGGAGACAGAGTCTTCTGTATCCAGGAGCCCCACAAGGTTTTGAAAGTGAAAAGTGAAAGTTAGTTACATAGTCAGATCGACTAAAAAAAGATGTATAACTTGAGAGTTGTGAGTTTTTAATTTCATGGCTGCAGTCACCATCTGCAGTGATTTTGGAGCCCAAAAAGACAAACTCTCTCCCTGTTTCCACTGTTTCTCCACCTATTTGCCATGAAGTGATGGGACCGGATGCCATGATCTTCATTTTCTGAATGTTGAGCTTCAAGTCAACTTTTTCACTCTCTTCTTTCACTTTCATCAGGAGGCTTTTAGTTCTTCACTTTCTGCCATAAGGGTGGTGTCATCTGCATATCTGAGGTTATTGATATTTACCCTGGCAATCTTGATTCCAGCTTGTGCTTCATCCAGCCCAGCATTTCTCATGATGTACTCTGTATATAAGTTAAATAAGCACAGTTTGGGGCAAAATGAGGACTGTAGCCTGGGAGGAAGCATCCCAGATAGCTCTGAGATAGTGCTCCAAACGCCAGTGGGGGAAAGTCAATATATAAGGTTTTTGGTGAAGGGGGAGTTCAGTGCCATGAAGCATTCATTTTGCATAAGGTTTTTGTTAGTCATGAGGATCTGATGTCACCATGAAGGGGTTTAGTGCTTCTCTAGATATGAGGAGATGCAAGAACTGAGATCATAAACTCTGTTCCTAAAAACACCCAACCATCTAAAGACCTGTCCCACCAGATTCCCTGGAGCACAGAGTGCCTCACTCCACCCTGAACTCCCTCAGGGACTGTTGAAGTTCAACAGTTACAGCAGCATGGAGTTCAGTCTCCGTAGAGGCAGATGGCAAATGCCTTTGTTGTTCAGTTGTTGGCAATGCTCTTGGTAAGTGCCAATTTGTAGTTGACATTTGTGTCATTTGCAATCACATGGACTGTAGCCTGCCAGTCTCCTCTGTCCGTGGAATTCTCAGGGCAAGAGTACTGGAGTGGGTTGCCATTTCCTTCTCCAGGGGATCTTCCTGACCCGGGGATTGAACCTCGGTCTCCTGCATTGCAAACGGATTCTTTACCAACTGAGCTACTAAGGAAGCCCTTACTGGAATGGGTAGCCTTTCCCTTCTCCAGGGGATCTTCCCAACCCAGGGATTGAACCCAGGTCTCCCGCACTGCAGATGAATTCTTTACCTGCTGAGCTACAAGGGAAGCCCCACAGGGTTCTGCTTGGTCTTAATATTATGTAACTTACTTTCCCCAGTATGTTTCTTGAGTGAACTCTAACTAAAACCATTGTTTCTCTGGGTATATATTACTGAAAGCAGAGAAGAAAGACATTAATACAGAGCCAGTTATTTATGTATTCTCTCCCAGCTTCAACCCACCCTTGTGACAGGGAGAGGGAGACCCTGAAATCACATTTACCTCTACCAGTTGCTCATATTAGCATCTGTTGTAGGCTCTGCCAAAGGTGAGTGGCGGGGAGAGATGGCAATGAAACCGTTTACCTCAGATTGGGACTTGAACCCCCTTGGGATTCTAACCCACATGGTTGGGTCTCAAACTCAGCCAAAACCCTGCTTAGGACGTGAACCAGTTTGGAACTTTAACCCACGTGCCTGGGACTCAAATCCAGCCAAAATCCATGGTCTTCATAACATAACAAAGCCAAAAACCAGGTCCCACAGACCTGGTTTCAGGACCTAATAAAACTCAGTTTCTTGATGTCTCATCGCAGAAAGAATTCAGTGAGAGACACAGTGAGAGGTAACAAGTGGATTTAATAAGGTTTTTTGTTCGTCATGAGGATCTGATGTCACCATGAAGGGATTTAGTGCTTCTCTAGATATGAGCAGATGCAAGGATTAAGCTCATAAACTCTGTTTGTGAAATTAGGCATAGTTTCATATCTCCTGTTTTTAAAATGTGCATCTTTGGGACTTCCCTGGTGGTGCAGTGGGTAAGAATCCACCTGCCAGTAGAGGGGGATATGTTATAGAGCAACTAAAGCCCACCAGTGCCAGCTACTGAGCCCGTGTGCAACAGGTACTGGCACCTGCACCCTCTGGGGCCACAGCTACTGAAGCCCAGGGACCTACAGCCTATGCTCTGCAGTAAGAGGAAGACATACAATGAGAATCCCACGTAGGACATCGAAGAGCAGCCCACCGTTCACCGCAACCAGAGGAAACCTTAGCACAGCAAAAAAAGCCCTGCTCTTGCTGCTGCTGCTAAGTCACTTCAGCCGTGTCCGACTCTGTGCGACCACGATGGCAGCCCACCGGGCTCCTCTGTCCCTGGGATTCTCCAGGCAGAGTACTGGAGCAGGGTGCCATTCTCTTCTCCAAAACAAAGCCCAAGTGCAGCCCCAAAAAAGTGTCTTTAATTTATATCATATAAATTTCTAATGATGTGGCTCTTTCTTAAACAAGTATAGATATACCCATGGGTAAATGGTCCTCTAGACAAGGGTCCCCAGCCCCCAGGCCATGGATGGGTCCTAGTTCCTGGCCTGTCAGGAACCAGGCCACAGAGTAAGAAGTGAGTGTTGGGTGATCAAGGGAAGCTTCATTTGTATTTACAGATGATTTCCATCCCTTACCTCACCACCTGAGCTCAACCTCCTGTCATATTTGTGGCGGCATTAGATTCTCATAGGAGCATGAACCCTACTGTGAATTGTGCGTGCAAGGGATCTAAGTTGCCTACTCCTTCTGATAATCATCCAGAAACCATCACCTACCATCACCAATCCCCCTGTCCCTGCCCCACACTTGCCCAGACTGGAAAAATGGTCTTCCACAAAACTGGTCCCTAGTGTCAGAAAGATTGGGAACCACTGTTCTAGAGAATTTAAACATAGACTGTCAAAGCCTGATAGAACAGAAATAATTATAGATCTCAAATCCTGCTGTCCAGATGGGCTAGAATTTGTAAATGGGGCTCAACTCCCCATACAAGTCTTTGGTAGAATTATGTAAAAAAACTCAGCCATTCTTTAACTGGACTACTTCCTGTTTCATCCTCTATGATCTGCTTCTCTGCCCTGTTAATTCTCTATTTTTGTAAATTCTGTCTGGCTCCATTTCTTTATTCTAATTATCTCACCAATTACCTTTGGCTTTGGACATCCTACTCCAGGCAACCTAGAGTTTCCCTTGGACATAATTCTGATATTCAGCAATTGGCTTCAGCAGCATATATCTGTATTTTCATTAAAAGATAATATACAGTTATTTTTCTTAGAGGATATATTTGGATGGAGAAGAGATGACAAGAGTTGCGACATAGACAATTCCTAGAGTTTAGGACACTCCCAAACACATACTGCTTTTAGAATTTTGTAAAATTCTTACACAGGTGCTTATACCTCCTAGACCACTAATAAAATTGTTAGTTGTATTTATAAAGATCTTGAGGATTTTCATAGCAGCTTCATATTCAACTTTTGTGGAAAGATGGGAGATGACTAACCGCTACTAGTTTATCTCCTTAAAGGAACTTCTTTTAATTAAATATCTTATTATGTAAATTAGACATACAACCACAGGCAATATAATTTTCTCCACATCTAGGACTAAGAAGTACCTGTTAAGAAACTAGATTTGGAAACTTGAAATTGCTTGGCCAGATTAACCCAGGGTTGTCTCAGTACAATAAGTATGGTATGGTGAAGCTCACAAGAGTTGAGCCAAAAACAGGAGTTACTCCAGGAATCTGAAGACTTGAATCTGAACTCAATAGTTTGAGTTCAGCTAACACGTGCTTGAGTTTTTCCAGACTAAACTCACCTTGAAGCTTATTCTCAATTATAAAATTAAAAGTTGAGCCAGAAACAGGAGTTACTCCAGGAATCTGAAGACATAGCCACTCTGCCCTCATCATATTGTGGGACCTTGGATTACTCTCCAACCACTTCTGAGACTCTGCTTATGCTTTGATGAATGAGGAAAAAACACCACTATATTGCCAGTATGTATATATTTTTCCACACTGCGCGGCACACGGGATCTTCCTGGGCAGGGATTGAACCCATGCCCCTTGCAGTGGAAGCACAGAGTCTTAAGCACTGGATTGCCAGAGAAATCCGTGTTAAAGAGAATTTTGCTTGAAATTAGAAATGGGGATAATATGCACAAATATTCAAATTCAATTAAGAAATAGTTTGAGTTCAACTAACACATGCTTGAGTTTTTCCAGGCTAAACTCACCTTTAAGCTTATTCTCAATTATAAAATTAAAAAAAAAATCATTATAAGTACTTTTTCTGTTATCATTTGTTGACCCAAGAATCCCCCATCTGAATAACAGATAACATATACACTGCCTCAGGCCCTCTTCCTTACCTGGGCTGTGTAGGATGATGACGTCACCTGCCAATTTCCCTACTTTGATTATTTCTGCTTTAGCCCAGGGTCCTTTCTGGCCTCCCTGTTATCTGTAATTCCGTGACTCACTCCCCACTTTGCCCATTGTGTTCTCTGTTACCCACACAGTCATCCGTATTGAAGGATGGTGAGTCTGACAGACCTCTTGCCTACAGTTGTGTTCCAGGTGCCAGCTTTTTCCTTCCCCTGCCCCTGGCTCCCAGCTGTTTTCTGTATTTGCATTTGCTAAGTGCCTGTGGCTGCCTCCTGGATCTGTGGTTGATTTGGGCTTCTTTGGTTTTGAATCATGCTATCCCTTAGGCTAAGACTTATATGCAGAGTACATCATGAGAAACGCTGGACTGGAAGAAACACAAGCTGGAATCAAGATTGCCGAGAGAAATATCAATAACCTCAGATATGCAGATGACACCACCCTTATGGCAGAAAGTGAAGAGGAGCTAAAAAGCCTCTTGATG
The DNA here is from genome assembly GCA_006410935.1 of Redunca redunca. NCBI lineage: Eukaryota > Metazoa > Chordata > Mammalia > Artiodactyla > Bovidae > Redunca > Redunca redunca. The sequence continues at coordinate 56,740 of SJYQ01002262.1, forward strand.
AAAGTGAAAGAGGAGAGTGAAAAAGTTGGCTTAAAGCTCAACATTCAGAAAACGAAGATCATGGCATCTGGTCCCATCACTTCATGGGAAATAGATGGGGAAACAGTAGAAACAGTGTCCGACTTTCTTTTTTTGGGCTCCAAAATCACTGCAGATGGTGACTGCAGCCATGAAATTAAAAGACGCCTACTCCTTGGAAGAAAAGTTATGACCAACCTAGATAGTATATTCAAAAGCAGAGACATTACTTTTCCGACTAAGGTCCGTCTAGTCAAGGCTATGGTTTTTCCTGTGGTCATGTATGGATTTCAGAGTTGGACTGTGAAGAAGGCTGAGTGCCAAAGAATTGATGCGTTTGAACTGTGGTGTTGGAGAAGACTCTTGAGAGTCCCTTGGACTGCAAGGAGATCCAACCAGTCCATTCTGAAGTAGATCAGCCCTGGGATTTCTTTGGAAGAAATGATGCTAAAGCTGAAACTCCAGTCCTTTGGCCACCTCATGTGAAGAGTTGACTCACTGGAAAAGACTCTGATGCTGGGAGGGATTGGGGGCAGGAGGAGAAGGGGACGGCAGAGGATGAGATGGCTGGATGGCATCACGGACTCGATGGACATGAGTCTGAGTGAACTCCGGGAGATGGTGATGAACAGGGAGGCCTGGCGTGCTGTGATTCATGGGGTCGCAAAGAGTCAGACACGACTGAGCGACTGAACTGAACTGAACTGAAGACTTGCAGTCACCTTCTAGCTTTCCCCTTTCTTACTGCTCCAGGATGCAGTTACATTCCAGTTGGTTCCAAGCAATAGGTTCCTGGTTCCTTTTCAAAACTGATGCGGTCTCATTCTCCATGGCCATACATCCACTCTTCTCCTGTTCTACCTCTTTTCTTTTCTCCAGCTTATAAATCACTCTCCTTCCATCTCTTAATGACAGTTGTGAACAATTCAGAATACCTTAGTCATGAACAAGGAATATTTGTGATAGATAGCTATCTGTTCTATGTCAGCAAATCAAATATGTGACATTGATAAAGGGAACTTGAACATAATGAAGAGTTTATGTGTTTAAGACTTGCAGTTGCCAAGGGAAAGGGGTTGGAGGAGGGAAGTACTGTGAATTGGGGATTAGCAGATGCAAACTCAGGGCTTCTCTGATAGTTCAGTTGATAAAGAATCTGCCTGCAATTCAGGAGACCCTGGTTCAATTCCTGGGTCGGGAAGATCTGCTGGAGAAGGGATCAGCTACCCACTCCAGTATTCTTGGGCTTCCCTTGTGACTCAGCTGATAAAGAATTCACTGTCATTGAGGGAGACCTGGGTTCGATCCCTGGGTTGGGAAGATCCCCTGGAGAAGGGAAATGTTACTCACTCCAGTATTCTGCCTGGAGAATTCCGTGGACTAGTTCATGGGGTCGCAAAAAGTCGGACATGACTGAGCAACTTTCACTTGACATCACTTCACTTCACTTCACTTTAGATGCAAACTGTTATGTATAGGATGGATAAACAGGGTCCTACTATATAGCACAGGGAACTATATTCAATATCCCATGATAAACCATAATGGAAAATAATATGAAAAAGAATGTATATATAATTATAACTGAGTCACTTTGCTATATAGCAGAAATTAACACACCATTGTAAATCAGCTATAGTTCAATAAAGTTTTTTAAAAAATGAAAGGGCTAACATGTTCAGTTTATAAAAGTTTGCAGTTCTTATAGTGAAACAATAAGACCTTAGTGCAACAAAATGTTTTGCAACCCTGTGGTTACAGTTTTCCTCAGTTCAGTTCAGTTGCTCACTCATATCTGACTCTTTGTGATCCATGGACCGCAGCATGCCAGGCCTTCCTGTATAACTTCTGGAGTTTACTCAAACTCATGTCCATCAAGTCAGTGATGCCATCCAACCATCTCATCCTCTGTTGTCCACTTCTCCTGCCTTAAATCTTTCCCAGCATCAGGGTGTTTTCAAATGAGTCAGTTCTTCACATGAGTCAGTTCTTTTTCACTCTCCTCTTTCATTTTCATCAAGAGGCTCTTTAGTTCTTCTTTACTTCCTTCAATAAGGGTGGAGTTGTCTGCATATCTGATGTTATTGATATTTGTCCTGGCAATCTTGATTCCAGCCTGTGCTTCATCCAGCTCAGCATCTCATATGATGTACTCTGTATGTAAGTTAAATAAGCAGGGACAATATACAGCCTTCACATACTCCTTTCCCGATTTGGAACCAGTCTGTTGTTCCATGTCTGGTTCTAACTGTTGTTTCTTGACCTGAATACAGACTTCTCAGGAGACAGGTAAGGTGGTCTGTTATTCCCATCACTTAAAACATTTTCCACAGTTTGTTGTGATCCACACAGCCAAAGGCTTTGATGTAGTCAATAAAGCAGAGGTAGATGTTCTTCTGGAACTTTCTTGCTTTTTCTGTAATCAAACAGATGTTGGCGATTTTATCTCTGGTTCCTCTGCCTTTTCTAAATCCAGTTTGAACTTCTGGAAGTTCATGGTTCACGTACTGTTGAAGTCTGGCTTGGAGAATTTTGAGCATTACTTTACTAGCATGTGAGATGAGTGTGGTAGTTTGAGCATTCTTTGGCATTCAATACCTGGTTTTCCTAAGCACTTCTAATTTCATTTATTGTTCTTCAAAATATTTTCATATGTCAATATTTTAGTTCAGTTCAGTTGTTTAGTCATGTCTGACTCTTTGCAACCCATGGACTACAGCACGCCAGGCCTCCCTGTCCATCACCAACTCCCGGAGTTTACTCAGACTCTTGTCCTTCAAGTTGGTGATGCCATCCAACCATCTCATCCTGTGTTATCCCCTTCTCATTCCACCTTCAATCTTTCCCAGCATCAGGGTCTTTTCCAATGAGTCAGTTCTTTGTATCAGGTGGCCAAAGAATTGTAGCTTCAGCTTCAGCATCAGTCCTTCCAATGAATATTCAGGACCAATTTCCTTTTGAATTGACTGGTTTGATCTCCTTGCTGTCCAAGGGACTCTCAAGGGTCTTCTCTAACACCACAGTTCAAAAGCATCGGTTCTTTGGTGCTCAGCTTTCTTAATAGTCCAACTCTCACATCCATGCATGACTGCCGGAGAAACCACAGCTTTGACTAGATGGATATCTGTTGGCAAAGCAATGCCTCTGCTTTTTAATATGCTGTCTAGTTTGGTCATAACTTTTCTTCCAAGCAGCAAGTGTCTTTTAATCTCATGGCTGCAGTCTCCATCTGTAGTGGTTTGGGAGCCCTAAAAAATAAAGTCAGCCACTGTTTCCATAGCTTCCCCATCTATTTGACATCACATGATGGGACCAGATGCTATGATTTTAGTTTTCAATATTTTAGTAAATAATACAAATTCAATTTGGTAAGCACTACAATTGAAATATGGAAGTTACAAGAGAATAAATGTCTGAAAGTTGGGGAATCCCAAAATACATTATACATGTTTGTCTACTTACCAAAAAAAAAAAATGTGTCTTTAAGTCTTTAATATGTATCCAGACAAAGGTCTCATATTTATTTGTGGCAAAGACAGCAAATATTTTTAGGCCCTAGTTCATATATTGTATTTGTCTACAATTAAAAAATATTTTCCAGAAATGTGCTGAGTATATGCTCCTCTAGTGTTGTCTCAATCAGAGTAACCTCCAAAACTCCAGAGAAGGTAGCGCTATTTCCATGCATGCTCATAGGTTACATAAATGATGAAGCAGGAATTTGATGTAAGTTTATCCAACATCTAAACTCATTTACCTGCTGGTATAACACATAATTATATAATTATACATACCTGCTTGATTACAGCAATATAATTATTAATGCGAGTATGATATTAATGTGAAGGACAGCTACAGCTATGTAATTCATTTTAAATCAGAAGCACATCTTTTGTCACTTCCAAACTCATTCATACGGTTGTTGGCATGATTCAGTTATTTCCAGGCTGTTGGCTTGAAACTGTTCCCAGTTCCTTGCCAGGCGAGCCTCATGAAAGGGCAACTCACCACGTGACAGGCGGCCCCCTGCAGACAGGGGGCATGAGAGAGCACAAGAGGGTCTTCCTGCAAGCTCACCTGGGAGACACGTTCTATCATTTTTGTCCATAATAAATTCATCAGAGGGGAATCCCAGAGGAGAGCTAGGAGTTCCAACCACATTCTTAGGGAAGTAATTGTAGAAAAGCACATGTGTCAGGAGGTGGTGTCACTGAAGGCTATCTTCAAGGATGTCAAAGAGAAACACAATGTAAAACACAAAACACACTTTTTACTAATTCATGAGTTGCCTGAGAAAACAAAATGGAAATTGCTAAAGTATTTAGAAAAAGCAACAAAGTGGCCAACAAAAATAGTTTTACATTACAAAACTTGTAAATGCAGCTATGAGAATATTTTAGAGTAGAAAGTTAAATGCTTATTTTGCAAAAGTAAAAGTTAAAAATGAATGACAATACAAGTTAATAATTTCTTACATCAAGAATAAATTTAAAAAATCAGAGAAGGCAAGGAAAAACAAAAATTAGATATATACATGTAAAAGATGAAATAGAAAGCAAACAATATAATCCCTAAAATAATCAGGCTTGGGTGATTTTACAGGTAAGTTTCCAAAGCTTNTAAATGGTTTCTACTATTACTACAATATTAAAAAGCAGAGACATTACTTTGCCAAAAAAGGTCTGTCTAGCCAAGGCTATGGTTTTTCCAACAGTCATGTGTGGATGTGAGAGTTGGACTATAAAGAAAGCTGAGCATCAAAGAATTGATGGTTTTGAAATGTGGTATTGGACAAGACTCTTGAGAGATGCTTGGACTGCAAGGAGATCCAACCAGTCAATCCTAAAGGAAATCAGTCCTGAATATTCATTGGAAGGACTGATACTGAAGCTGAAACTCCAATAATTTGCCCACCTGATGCAAAGAGCTGACTCATTTGAAAAGACCCTGATGCCGGGTAAGATTGAAGGCGGGAGGAGAAGGGGATGATGGAGGGTGAGATGGACTGACTCAATGGACATTAGTTTGGATAAACTCTGGGAGCTGGTGATGAACAGGTGGGCCTGGTATGCTGCAGTCCATGGGGTTGCAGAGTCGGACAGAGCTGAGTGAGTGAACTGAACTGAACTGAATACTACAAAGCAATTAAATTTCTTAACATTCAGGAACAAGACAAGGATATTTGCTTTTAGTGCCACTATTCATCATTATGTTGAGTGTTCTAGATAATACATTAATACTAGGAGAAGAAATAAATATTAATATTTGAAAGGAAGAGTTGACATTATTCATAGTATCTAGATCAACAGCATTAATAAGGAATTTCAGTGTTTGCTAGCTTTAATATCATCATAAAAATAATAATATAAAAGCTAAAAATGATGCTATAAACCCAGAAAACCGATGAATTGCTTAGTACTGAATCTAATAAAAGGAAAATTCTAAATCAAGAAAAATTCCTATGTTCTTGGATGGGATGTTTTAGCAGTGTAAATATTTGAATCCTATTAAGTTTATAAAGTAAATAAGATGTCAGCTAAAATCTCCAAAAGATATTTGTTTTGTGGTAAGATTAGACAAGTTGTTTTTAAAATATTGCAATAAATATACATAATAGAGTTCCTAGGAGCAGACCCAAGAATATATGTGCACTTGCTATAATACAGAGGTAGTTTTTCAAGTTATTAATTGTGCAGAAATGATAGACTATGTCATACATGGCATGGGTACCACATGGATACCACTGGGTATCCACATGGAAAGAGTAACTAGAAGCAATAATTTCAAATGGATTACAAATAAAAGTATGACAATGGAAACTTTTAAACCTTCAGAAAATATAGAATAATTTGTTCATAATTTTTGCATAGGAAATACTTTCTTAAGATATACAAATTACAAAGGAGAGATAAAAATCAGGATACATTTTACTTCTTAAATTATAAATTTCAGTAATACAGGAGAGCTGAGTTTGATCCCTGGGTCAAGAAGATCCCCTGGAGAAGAAAATGGCAATCCACTCCAGTATTCTTGCCTTCAGAATTCCATGGAGAGAGGAGTCTGGGCGAGATACAGTCCATGGGGCTGCAAACAGCTGGACATGACTGTGCAATTAACAATTTCACTTTCATAACATAATAAAATCAGAACAAGTAAAGTTGAAAGGTAAGTCTCACATTGGCAAAAAATATTTGTTACGCAAAAACAAGTTAATATTTAGTAGTCAGATTACATGTGGAATGCCTAGTATTGAGCAAGAACAAAAACAATAGAAAATAAGCAAAGTATATATGAACAGACTGTTTACTGAAGAAGGAATCTGATGGCCAATCATATAAGTGTTTTACCGTAATAGAACACAGGGAATTAAAAGGTAAATATGCTTTAGGGAAACTCCTGTTGGTGGCAGATGGCAAAGATGTCCACAGACCAGTATTTGTGGAAAATTAACAGTGTATGTGAATATCTTTCATAATAGATGGAATAACACACATAGCAGTCAAAACAAACAGACCATGCATATATGTAGCAACATTACCATCTTAAAGAAATGAAGCAATAAATTAACATTTTAAACAGAATATAGCACTGACTGGAAATACCAAGATGTAGAATGAAACATACAATGTGGTAAATTTATTTAATGTTATTCCCTGATATCCATATTTAGTGTTTCCCACAAACATCACCTGAGCATAAGGCCCAGACCTGAAAACAAGGAAACGATCTATAAATCACAGACCTATTTGTAAAGAGCTGTTAGGTTAACTTTAATAAAAATAACCAGTTTCCAAACTTCCCAAGCACATGTATTTCCATCATTACTAAAGATGTGGAGTATGTGTTCAAAGAATACCTTCCAAGGTGGGTCAGAACACTTGGATGGAAGTAACCTTCAAGGGACTGACTAGTTTAGTAATGCAATTCTACCCAGAAGCTAGGAAGAAAAGCACACACTTCCAATTTTTGTTGAGTTAATATAGCTGCAAAATGCTTTATGTGGACCCAGATGTATTAAGCCGTGACTGATGCATGGGCTTATAAGCACCGCATCACATGGAGGCGAGGTAAAGAGGACTGGGAACAGGTTTGGGGCCTCTGCTGTGCTTTGACTTTGATGGAGGTGACGGTGAGAAGCATGTTGGATTGTTAGTGTCAGTGCTGAGCCATGCCCAGCTCTGTCCATTCATTGTTTGCCGTCATCCATCTCAGAGGAGAGAGGACAGGAGATCCTAAAACTCCAGCTCTCAAGAGAGCACTCAGTAGCGTGGTGCTTACAGTTTACTACCTCTTCCTTAGGACCTTCTTTACTGATGGCTGAGTGGGAATCCACCTTAAAACACCTCCTCCTCCTGAGTACACCATGGACCTGGGGTGAAATAACTCTCTTGTGTTCTCTTAGCCTCCACTGTGTGTGCCTTGATTCTTCCAGATTCTTTGTAGCCAAGCTTCTTCCCACCCTAGGCTTCCATTGCCAAACTGTTCATTGACTTTTCAAGGTTGTTTCCATAGTCAGAACATATACTGCAGAATTCTTTGTAAAGAGTTTTCTATATAATTCATATTGTTACCTTTAACTAAGTATTTCAGAAAAAACATTTCCTGAGATATTTATACACAAGAACATGTTTATATCTGGATAAAAATTAACTTCCACTGAGATCTGATGGAGAAAGTTTGAATGGCTGGGTAAGTGGGTTGAAAAGAATTGCTGGCATGCTCTGTCTTCCAGTGTCATTCAGGTGTTAGGAGAAGAACAAAATTCAAAAATTGGCTGATATGAGAGTTGTTTCCCAATAAGACACTTTTCTGTGTCAATAACATCAGTTATACATAGATGTGGCCAACACCATATGACTTCAGTTTTCTCTTAAGTTCCTTTACAGCCCACTTCCTTCCCAAGGAGAATGTTAGATATCTAGCATTGTGGAGGGAAGCATGAGAAGGTGAGGGTGTATGTCAGGGATGGGCAGACTTCTGTGCAAGGCCAGATAAGAAAAATTTTAGGATTATGAGCAGCACTATATGACTTCCAACCATTTATTTTTGGCATAGTTGCATGAAAGGAGCCATGGGCAATACGTAAAGAAATGGTCAGGGCTATACTCCAATAAAACATGTTTACAAAAACAAATCTGTGGGCTGTAGTTAGACAGAGCCTAGTGGGCAAATGTATCCAAAATCTACCTCCTAAGTGAACTATGGAAGGTAGGTAGAAAAGAAGTCAGACAAGGAACTTTAGGAGGGTAAATTTTTCTGAGTTAGGGAATGCAAAGAGCAATGTAGGAAATTAGCTCTTAGTTTCAAAAACAGATATAGAAAAAAAATCCCCAGCACGCCATTGGTTCAGGAAGATAATTATCTGAGAATTTTATTTGGGGCTTGTGCTCAGTTGCTAAGTTGTGAGTGACTGTTTATGACTAAATGGACTGCAGCCCACCAGGCTCCTCTGTCCGTGGGATTCTTCAGGAAAGAATATAGGTGTGGGTTGCCATTTCCTCCTCCAAAGGACCTTCCTGACCCAGGGATCAAAACTGCATCTCTTCATCTTCTATCTTGGCAGGTGTGTTCTTTACCACTGAGCCACCTGGGAAGTCCCATTTATTTGAGCTCTGCAGGGCAAATCGTTTCTAGAAAATTTGTTGAACTTTTGCAGGAAGAGAAGCATGTAGAAGTCAAACCAAATTTGTAAACGGAGTGAAGTGAAAGACAGAGGTTTAGTTTTTGGTTAGGTAGCATGGTTCCATCTGTGATGAAGCTCAGAGTCATCCCCTTTCCTGCTCAGATCTGATTCCATTTTCTCAACGTGACCTCTTCAGAGAACAAAATCAATAATGTGTCTGTCTCAAAAGCCCTGGCTGTGATAAGTTTAAGGCCTATCATGACTTTTATAAAAACAGCAATAAGTGCCCAGATAAATTAGCTGTTTCAAGAAAAACATGACTCTTCTCTTAGATTGGAGAAAGGCAATCTCCAAATTGGTAATTGATCTCTGCGGATCAGAGAAACTGTGACCAGTGTCCACTCTAAGATTTGGTTTTCCTAGTATGACTTCAGCAGACTAGCCAATTAGATATGAAGCATGATTAAAATAAGAATCACATTGTGCTGATTCTTCTCTTATGTGAATAGATTCAATTAATATAGCATTTTACTCCCTGGGTGATTTCAGCATTGTGAACTGTGTCATGATTCCCAGGGGAATGGTGGGAACTTTCTGATGGCTCAGCAGAGTAAGCGGACCCAGAATAAAGCCAGAGCCAAGAGGAAGTGAGCAGAGGAAAAAGGGAGAGGGAAAGTAGAGAGAGAAAGAGGGGGAGAAAGCTGATGACTTTGTGTGAATTCCAGTATTCGTATAACCTTGAAACTCATTTAACCTTTGGCAACTTAGTTACACATAAACTAATACAAGGGCTTCCCAAGGTGGTACTAGTGGTAAAGAACCCACCTGCCAATGCTGGAGACATAAGAGACTCAGGTTTAATCTCTGGGTCAGGAAGATCCCCTGGAGGAGGACATGGCAACCCACTCCAGTATTCTTGCCTAGAGAATCTCATGAACAGGGAAGTCTGGTGGGCTACCGTCCATAGGGTCACAAAACTTCAGACATGACTGAAGTGACATAGCAAGCATGCATGCATGCAAACTAATACAAATCACTGAAGTATTGTTTACATTATAATCTAACACACATAGACATTAAGTATAAAACTTGATTCATTTTAGCAAGACTATTTTTTTGTAACCCACTACTCCTATCAAGACAAAACATTTCCATTACCCTATGAAGTTCATCCATGATTCTTTCTTATCAGTTCTCATCTTCCATCCTAGAAGCAATGATTGTTCTGATTTATACTTCTATGAATTTTGACAGTTCTTAAACTTCATATAATGGAATCATTGAATAGTTTCTCTCTTGTGTTTCTCTTCTTTGACTTAACATGCTTTTGAGGTACTGCGTTGTTGCATATAAAAATAGTCCTTTTTATTGCTGAGGTTTAAGTTATGGTTTTAATATGTTACACATTGTTTATCCATTCCCTTGTTGATTGAGATTGGATTGTTACTGGGTTTTGGGTTTTGTGATTAGAGCAATATGAACATTTTAACCTTCTTGTGTAAGGTTTTGTTTGTAGACATGTATTTTAACTTGGTGGGTAAATATTTAGCAGCACACTTACTGTTTCCTGGGATAAGTTGGGCTTCCCTGGTGGATTAGTGGTGAAGAACCTGCCTGCCAATGCAGAAGACATGAGCTCAATCCCTGGGTTGGGAAGATCCCCTGGAGAAGGAAACAACAACACACTTGTCTGGAAATCCCTAGGGTAGAGGAGTCTGGTGAGCTACAGCCCATGATGTGGCAGAATTGGACGTGACTAGGTGATTGACCATGAACACACAGGGTAAGTATGCAGTTATATTTATTAAAAATTGCATCTCCAAAGGGGTTTACCATTTTACACTCTTACCAGAAATGCATTAGGGTTCACTTGGTCTATATGCTTGTTGATATTTGGTACTGTCAGTCTTTTAATTTTAGCCATCTTTGTCTATAAAAGTCAGTTCAGTTCAGTTCAGTCACTCAGTCATGTCTGACTATTAGCGACCCCATGAATTGCAGCATGCCAGGCTTCCCTGTTCATCACCATCTCCCAGAGTTCACTCAGACTCACTTCCATGGAGCCCATGATGCCATCCAGCCATATCATCCTCAGTCGTGCCCTTCTCCTCCTGCCCCCAATCCCTCCAAGCATCTGAGTCTTTTCCAATGAGTCAACTCTTTGCATGAGGTGGCCAGAGTACTGGAGTTTCAGCTTCAGCATCATTCCTTCCAAAGAACACCCAGGGCTGATCTCCTTCAGAATGGACTGGTTGGATCTCTTTGCAGTCCAAGGGACTCTCAAGAGTCTTCTCCAACACCACAGTTCAAAAGCATCAATTCTTTGGCACTCAGCCTTCTTCACAGTCCAACTCTCACATCCATACATGACAACTGGAAAAACCATAGCCTTGACTAGACGGACCTTAGTCGGCAAATAATATCTCTGCTTTTCAATATGCTATCTAGGTTGCTCATAACTTTTCTTCCAAGGAGTAAGGGTCTTTTAATTTCATGGCTGCAATTACCATCTGCAGTGATTTTGGAGCCCTCCAAAATAAAGTCTGACACTGTTTCCACTGTTTCCCCATCTCTTTCCCATGGAGTGATGGGACTGGATGCCATGATCTTCGTTTTCTGAATGTTGAGCTTTAAGCCAACTTTTTCACTCTCCTCTTTTACTTTCATCAAGAGGCTTTTATTTCCTGTTCACTTTCTGCCATAAGGGTGGTTTCATCTGCATATCTGAGGTTATTGATATTTCTCCTGGCAATCTTGATTCCAGCTTGTGTTTCTCCCAGTCCAGCATTTCTCATGATGTACTCTACATAGAAGTTAAATAAGGAGGGTGACAATATACAGCCTTGACGTACTCCTGTTCCTATCTGGAACCAGTATGTTGTTCCATGTCCAGTTCTAACTGTTGCTTCCTGCCCTGCATACAGATTTCTCAAGAGGCAGGTTAGGTGGTCTGGTATTCCCATCTCTTTCAGAATTTTCCACAGTTTATTGTGATCCACACAGTCAAAGGCTTTGGCATAGTCAATGAAGCAGAAATAGATGTTTTTCTGGAACTCTCTTGCTTTTCCCATGATCCAGTGGATGTTGGCAATTTGATCTCTGGTTCCTAGTCACTTACTTGCTCCCTTTTCTCTCAATTTTTAAAATTTTGACAAATGCATATAGCATGAAATTTACTATCTAATCATATTAACATATGAATGAATACATTCATGATGTTGTGCAACCATTACCAACATCCATCTCTTTAACTCTTCATCTTATAAACTGAAGCTCTACACTCAAACAGTAACCCCCTACCCCTGCTCTGCACAGCTTCTGGCAATCACTATTCCACTTTATGTCTCTGTGGTACTAATCTCAGTACTGCATCTCAGTGGAGTCACTTGTCTTTTTGTGACTGACATTTCGCCTAGAATAAGATCCTTAAGTTTCATTGATGTTTCAGCATATATCAAAATACCCTTTGTTTTAAAGATTGACTAATAGCCTATTGTATGTGTATACCACATTTTTCTCATTCAACAATGGACATTTGTGTTGTTCCCACAGTTTCTCTATTATGAATAATGCTACTATGAATACGGTGTACAAATATGACTTTGAGATCTTCCTTTTGTCTCTTTTAGATTTATACCTAGAAGTGGAAATTTTTGGATCACATGGTAATTCTGTTTTTCTATTTTTTCTTTTGAGGAATCACCATACTGTTTACCACAGCTGCAATACCACATTATACTCCCACCAATAATGAAAATGGATTCCAATTTCTACACATTCTCTCCACCACTCTTTGTTTTTTGGTTTTCTGACATTCAGTTCAGTTCAGTTCAGTCGCTCAGTTGTGTCCGACTCTTTGCGACCCCATGAATTGCAGCATGCCAGGCTTCCCTGTCCATCACCAACTCTCGGAGTTCACTCAGACTCATGTCCATCGAGTCGGTAATGCCATCCAGCTATCTCATCCTCTGTCATCCCCTTCTCCTCCGGCTCCCAATCCCTCCCAGCATCAGAGTCATTTCCCATGAGTCAACTTCGCATGAGGTGGCCAAAGTACTGGAGTTTCAGCTTTAGCATCATTCCTTCCAAAGAATACCTAGAACTGATCTCCTTCAGAATGGACTGGTTGGCTCTCCTTGCAGTCCAAGGGACTCTCAAGAGTCTTCTCCAACACCACAGTTCAAACGCATCAATTCTTTGGTGCTCAGCTTACTTCACAGTCCAACTTTTACATCCATACATGACTACTGGAAAAACCATAGCCTTGACTAGATGGACCTTTGTTGGCAAAGTAATGTCTCTGCTTTTGAATATGCTATCTAGGTTGGTCATAACCTTCCTTCCAAGGAGTAAGCATCTTTTAATTTCATGGCTGCAACCACCATCTGCAGTGATTTTCGAGCCCCCCAAAATAAAGTCTGACACTGTTTCCACTGTTTCCCCATTGACTTCCCATGAACTGATGGGACTAGATGCCATGATCTTCGTTTTCTGAATGTTGAGCTTTCTGATATTAGATATCCTAATTAGTTATGACATGATATCTCATTGTGGTTTTGGTTTGCATTTCCTTAATAATTAGTCATGCTGAGTGCCATTTCATTTCATTGGTCATTCGTATACCTGAGGAGAAATTTCTGTTAAAGTCCTTGGTCTATTTTTGAGTTGGTTTGCATGTGTCTTGTGTGTTTTTGAATTTTAGGAGTTTTCTATATATTCTGGATTATAATCACTTATCAGATATATGATTCACAAATATTTTCTCCCATTTTGTTAATTTCATTTTACTTTGTTGATATTGTCTTTTAATGACTTTTTAAAAATTTTCATGAAATATCTAACATGCATTTTTGGTTGTGGTGGTGTTATCTATGCCTTTGGTGTTAAGTCCAAGAAATGATTGCCAAATCCAATATTATTTAGCTTTTGCCTTGCTTTCTTCTAAGAGCTTTATAATTTTAGGTCTTACATTTGGATCTGTAATCCATTTTGAGTTGACTTTTATGCATAATTTTAGGCAAGTGTCCAACTTTATTTTTCTGTATGTGAATATCCAGTTTCCTTGGTATCATTTATTGAAAAGACTCTCCTTTCCCCATTGAATGATTTTGGCGCCCTTGACAAAATCCATTTGACAATATATCTGAGGGTTTATTTTAGGAGTTTCTATTTTATTCCATTGATCTATATGTCTGTCTATATGCCAGTACCACACAGTTTTGATTATCATACATATACAGTAAGTTTTGAAATCAGAAAGTGTGAGTCTTCCAGCTTTGTTTTTCTTTTTCAAAACTGTTTGAGCTGCCTGAGGTTCTCTGAGATTCCATATGCATGTTAGATAGATTTTTCTGTTTTCAAAAACATCATTGGGATTTTGTTAGAAATTACATGGAATCTGTAGATTGCTTTGTGTAGTATTGACATCTTAATAATATCAAGTCTTCCAATTCATAAACATGGTATGCATTTCTATTTATTTCCATTGTCTTTCATTTTCTTCAGCAATGTTTTGCATTTTCCATTGTGCACATTACACTTTCACCTCTGTGGCTAAGTTAATTCTAAAGTATTTTATTCTTCTCATACTACATTTTCTTTTTTTGTAAGCCAAATCCTATTTATTTTGCTTGTTTTTTAAATTTAATTAATTTATCAACCCTGGGATTTCTTTGGAAGGAATGATGCTAAAGCTGAAACTCCAGTACTTTGGACACCTCATGCGAAGAGTTGACTCATTGGAAAGGACTCTGATGCTGGGAGGGATCGGGGGCAGGAGAAGAAGGGGACGACTGAGGATGAGATGGTTGGATGGCATCACTGACTCGATGAACACCAGTCTGAGTGAACTCTGGGGGTTGGTGATGTACAGGGAGGCTTGGCATGCTGCGATTCAGTCAAAGAGTCAGTCACGACTGAACGACTGAACTGAACTGACAATATTGTATTGTTTTTGCCACAGATTGACTTGAATGGGCCATGAGTGTACATGGGTTCCCCATCCTGAACCCCCCCCTCCTTCCCCATCCATCCCTCTGGGTCATCCCAGTGCACCAGCCCCAAGCGCCCTCTATCATGCATCAAACCTGGACTGGTGATTCATTTCACATATGATATTTTACATGTTTTGATACCATTCTCCCATATCATCCTGCCCTTGCCCTCTCCCACAGAGTCCAAAAGACTGTTCTATACATCTGGGTCTTTTTTGCTGTCTCGCATACAGAGTTATTGTTACCATCTTTCTAAATTCCATATATATGTGTTAGTATACTGTACTGGTGTTTTTCTTTCTGGCTTACTTCACTCTGTATAATAGGCTTCTGTTTCATCCACCTCATTAGAACTGATTCAAATGTATTCTTTTTAATGGCTGAGTAATATTCCATTATGTATATGTACCACAGCTTTCCTATCCATTCATCTGCTGATGGACATTTAGGTTACTTCCACGTCCTGGCTATTATAAATAGTGCTCTGATGAACATTGGGATACACGTGTCTCTTTCAATTCTGGTTTCTTTGGTGTGTATGCCCAACAGTGGGATTGCTCAGTTGTATGGAAGTTCTATTTCCAGTTTTTTTCAAGGAATCTCCACACTGTTCTCCATAGTGGCTGTACTAGTTTGCATTCCCACCAACAGTGTAAGAGGGTTCCCTTTTCTCCACACCCTCTCCAGCATTTATTGCTTGTAGACTTTTGGACAGCAGCCATTCTGACTGGTGTGAAGTGGTACCTCATTTTAGTTCTGATTTTCATTTCTCTGATAATGAGTGATGTTGAGCATCTTTTCATGTGTTTGTTAGCCATCTATATATCTTCTTTGAAGAAATGTCTGTTTAGTTCTTTGGCCCACTTTTTGATTGGGTCTTTTATTTTTCTGGAATTGAGCTTCAGGAGTTGCTTGTATATTTTTGAGATTAATTCTTTGTCAGTTGCTTCAATTGCTATTATTTTCTCCCATTCAGAAGGCTGTCTTTTCACCTTGCTTATATTTTCCTTTATTGTGCAGAAGGTTTTAATTAGATCCCATTTGTTTACTTTTGCTTTTATTTCCAGTATTCTGGGAAGTGGGTCATAGAGGATCTTGCTGTGGTTTATGTCAGAGAGTGTTTTGCCTATGTCTTCCTCTAGGAGTTTAACAGTTTCTGGTCTTATATTTAGATCTTTAACCCATTTTGACTTTATTTTTGTGTATGGTGTTAGAAAGTGTTCTAGTTCCATTCTTTTACAAGTGATTGACCAGTTTTCCCAGCATCACTTGTTAAAGAGATTGTCTTTTCTCCATTGTATATTCTTGCCTCCTTTGTCAAAGATAAGGTGTCCATAGGTGTGTGGATTTATCTCTGGGCTTTCTATTTTGTTCCATTGATCTATATTTCTGTCTTTGTGCCAGTACAGTACTGTCTTGATGGCTGTGGCTTTATAGTAAAGACTGAAGTCAGGCAGGTTGATTCGTCCAGTTCCATTCTTTCTCAAGATTGCTTTGGCTATTCGAGGTTTTTTGTATTTCCATACAAATTGTGAAATTATTTGTTCTAGTTCTCTGAAAAATACTTTGGTAGCTTGATAGGTGCTGGGAGCCAGCGTGAGGAACTCTGCCCATGGCAAAGGTCATGAGGAAGGAGGCTTCGGCATATGCAAAGGCGTGATGGAGCCTCAGGAAACCCCCTCTTCCCGAGCACCTACCCCAAAACCAGAGTCTGTTTTATGCTCTCGCCTACATCTCTGACTTTAAGGGGGGCTCTCACCCATAACCATTTCTCTCGGAGAAGGAGTTAACGTGCAGCTCCAAGGCAATAAAAACTCCTGGGCGTGACAAGAGTGTTTCAGCTTAGGGACTCCTCTGAAGGTTATCTAGCCCACATGTATAGGTTTGTCCAGCCACATGTGATTGTTTATAGCCTCCCAACCTGGGAGGCACAAGATGTTTTAGACTTACTAAAGGCAAATTCTTTGGGGGAGTTAGAAATTATTAGTATAGTGGGTTGGTTAGGAATTATATTGGTGAAGGGTTTTTCATTTGTTGTGTCAATAATTGCTGCTAATTCCCTGTCCTGGGTATGACAAGGGTGTCTCAGGTCAAACCTCTCTGCTGACAGACTAGCTTGTGTGACAGGATTATCTATACTCCTGCCACTACGCACATGATTGTTTACTACTTTTCAACCATAAACAGCACAGAGAGTTTTGGAGTATTTTAAAGTCTTAATTAGCATAGGGCTTTTCTCATTGTAGAGTCAATGATTACCGAGTCAATGATTGCTGCCAGGCCTCCATATCCTTAGGCACCTGGAAATATATTAATCAATGTATTTGGAATATAGAAAAAGAAATATAGTAGTTTTTAAGGTCAGCAATATTAGACTTTTTGAGTTAACAAATTTTCTCTTTTGTAATAGATCACTGTACTTTGTTATGAATCACTGTGTCCTTGCTATGTAAAAATGTAACTTTATCACTATCTTAAGACTAAATAGATCTTAAGGGGAACATTGGTGAAAGGATTTTCATTTGTTGGGTTGATGTTTGCTGCTAAATCTCCATGTTCCCTACCCTTATAATGAATATAACTAGCATATAGGAGAAATAAATATTAACCTTTAAGCATATAGGAGAAATAAATATTAACCTTTAAGATTAATCACGTTAACCTTGGGTTAAATAAGTTCCTTTCTTGATTGTAACTCACTACACCCTCACCCTATAGGAATGTAACTTTATTTGGAAGGTGGTGCCTGGTTTAAGAAAAAAACACCCTTAGAAGAAATAAGTTTTTTTGGTTATCAGAAAGAAAGGATCATAAAATGTCAGCAGGTCTCGTGGCCAGAAGATGATGTAATATCCCTAAGACCTTTTTTAAAATACATTTATGTGAAGCACCTGATTTTGATAAAGGTCAGGACTGCTGAGCCCCACGTGACTCTGTATTCATCCCTATGTGTAACAAAAGATATATAAGCAAACCCCAAAATAAAGAGATCGGATCAGTTTCCGGAAAGACTGATTCCCCCATGTCGTTTCTTTCTTGCTCCCGTTTTTCTGGCTGAATTCCCATCTGGAGCATGGATGCTATTCCATGTAAACCAAGTAATTCAGCCTTTCTTTCTCCACTAATTTTCCTACTACACTATCCGTTTCTAATCTCTCTATATATCTGTGATTAAATATGTATTTTTCCAAGGACGCCGACGCTGTCCCCACCTTCGAATTCCCTGGATCCAATGGGGCTGGACCCCGGTAGATAGGTATTACATTGAATCTATAGATTGCTTTGGGTAGTATACTCATTTTCACTATACTGATTCTTCCAACCAATGAACATGGTATATTTCTCCATCTATTAGTGTCCTCTTTGATTTCTTTTACCAGTGTTTTATAGTTTTCTATATATAGGTCTTTTGTTTCTTTATGTAGATATATTCCTAAATATTTTATTCTTTTCATTGCAATGGTGAATGGAATTGTTTCCTTAATTTCTCTTTCCTCATTGTTAGTGTATAGGAATGCAAGGGATTTCTATATGTTAATTTTATATCCTGCAGCTTTACTATATTCATTGATTAGCTCTAGTAATTTTCTTGTAGAGTCTTTAGGGTTTTCTATATAGGGGATCATGCCATCTGCAAATAGTGAGAGTTTTACTTCTTCTTTTCCAATTTGGATTCCTTTTATTTCTTTTTCTGCTCTGATTGCTGTGGCCAAAATTTCCAAAACTATGTTGAATAGTAATGGTGAAAGTGGGCACCCTTGTCTTCTTCCTGACTTTAGGGGAAATGCTTTCAATTTTTCACCATTGAGGATAACTTTGCTGTGGGTTTGTCATATATAGCTTGTATTATGTTGAGGTATTTTCCTTCTATTCCTGCTTTCTGGAGGGTTTTTATCATAAACGGATGCTGAATTTTGTCGAAGGCTTTCTCTGCATCTATTGAGATAATCATATGGTTTTTATTTATCAATTTGTTAATGTGGTGTATTACATCGATTGATTTGTGGATATTGAAGAATCTTTGCATCCCTAGGGAAAAGCCCACTTGGTCATGATGTATGATCTTTTTAATATGTTGTTGGATTCTGTTTCCTAGAATTTTGTTGAGGATTTTTGCATCTATGTTCATCAGTGATATTGGCCTGTAGTTTTCTTTTTTTGTGGCATCTTTGTCAGGTTTTGGTATTTAGGGTGATGGTGACCTCATAGAATGAATTTGGAAGTTTACCTTCCTCTACAATTTTCTGGAAGGGTTTGAGTAGGATAGGTGTTAGGTCTCTAAATTTGTGGTAGAATTCAGCTGTGAAGCTGTCTAGTCCTGGGCTTTTGTTTGCTGGAAGATTTCTGATTACAGTTTCAATTTCCATGCTTGTGATGGGTACATTAAGATTTTCTATTTTTTCCTGCTTCAGTTTTGGAAAGTTGTACTTTTCTAAGAATTTGTCCATTTCTTCCACATTGTCCATTTTATTTGTATATAGTTGCTGATGATAGTATCTTATGATCCTTTGTATTTCTGTGTTGTCTGTTGTGATCTCTCCATTTTCCTTTCTAATTTTATTGATTTTTCTCCCTTTGTTTCTTGATGAGTCTGGCTAATGATTAGTCAGTTTTATTTATCTTTTCAAAGAACCAGCTTTTGGTTTTGTTGATTTTTGCTATGGTCTCTTTTGCATTTATTTATGCCCTAATTTTTAAGATTTCTTTCTTTATACTAACCCTGGGGTTCATAATTTCTTCCTTTTCAAGTTGCTTTAGGTGTAGGGTTAGGTTATTTATTTGATTTTTTTCTTGTTTCTTGAGGCAATCCTGTATTGCTATGAACCTTCCCCTTAGTACTGCTTTTACAGTGTACCATAGGTTCTGGGTTGTTGTGTTTTCATTTTTATTTGTTTCTATGCATATTTTGATTTCTTTTTTTGATTTCTTCTGTGATTTTTTGATTATTCAGCAGCATGTTGTTCAGCCTCCATATGTTGGGATTTTTAATAGTCTTTCTCCTGTAATTGACATCTACTCTTACTGCACTGTGGTCAGAAAAGATGCTTGGAATGATTTCAATTTTTTTGAATTTACCAAGTCTAAATTTATGGCCCAGGATGTGATCTATCCTGGAGAAGGTTCCATGTGTGCTTGAGAAAAAGGTGAAATTCATTATTTTGGGTGAAATGTCCTATAGATATCGATTAGGTCTAACTGGTCTATTGTATCATTTAAAATTTGTGCTTCCTTGTTAATTTTCTGTTTAGTTGATCTATCCATAGGTGTGAGTGGGGTATTAAAGTCTCCCACTATTATTGTGTTATCATTAATTTCCCCTTTCATTTTTCTTACATATTGTTGTGCTCCTATGTTGGGTGCATATATATATTTATGATTACTATATCTTCTTCCTGGATTGATCCTTTGATCATTATGAGTGTCCATCTTTGTCTCTTTTCACAGCCTTTGTTTCAAAGTCTATTTTATCTGATATGAGTATTGCTACTCCTGCTTTCTTTTGGTCTCTATTTGCATGGAATGTCTTTTTCCAGCCCTTCACTTTCAGTCTGTATGTGTCCCTTGTTTTGAGGTGGGTCTCTTGTAGACAACATATATAGGGGTCTTGTTTTTGTATCCATTCAGCCAGTCTTTGTCTTTTGGTTGGGGCATTCAACCCATCTATGTTTAAGGTAATTATTGATAAGTACGATCCCATTGCCATTTAGTTTATTGTTTTGGGTTCGAGTTTATACACCCTTTCTGTGTTTCCTGTCTAGAGAAGATCCTTTAGCATTTGTCAGAGAGCTGGTTTGGTGGTGCTGAATCCTCTCAGCTTTTGCTTGTCTGTAAAGCTTTTGATTTCTCCTTCATATTTGAATGAGATCCTTGCTGGGTACAGTAATCTGGGCTGTAGGTTATTTTCTTTCATCACTTTAAGTATGTCTTGCCATTCCTTCCTGGCCTGAAGAGTTTCTACTGAAAGATCAGCTGTTATCCTTATGGGAATCCCCTTGTGTGTTATTTGTTGTTTTCCCCTTGCTGCTTTTTATATTTGTTCTTTGTGTTGATCCTTGTTAATTTTATTAATATGTGTCTTGGGGTGTTTTGCCTTGGGTTTATCCTGTTTGGGACTCTCTGGATTTCTTGGACTTTAGTGATTATTTCCTTCTCCATTTTAGGGAAGTTTTCAACTATTATCTCCACAAGTATTTTCTCATGGTCTTTCTTTTTGTCTTCTTCTGGGACTCATATGATTTGAATGTTGGGGTGTTTAACATTCCCAGAGTTCTCCGAGTTTGTCCTCATTTCTTTTAATCTTTTTTCTTTTTTCCTCTCTGTTTCATTTATTTCTACCATTCTATCTTCTACCTCACTAATCCTATCTTCTGCCTCTGTTATTCTACTGTTGGTTCCCTCGAGAGTGTTTTTGATCTCATTTATTGCATTATTCATTATATATTGACTCTTTTTTATTTCTTGTTAAACCTTTCTTGTTAAACCTTGTTAAACCTTTCTTGCATCTTCTCAATCCTTGTCTCCAGGCTATTTATCTGCAACTCCAATTTGTTTTCAAGATTTTGGATCATTTTCACTATCATTATTCAGAATTCTTTATCAGGTAGATTCCCTATCTCTTCCTCTTTAGTTTGGTTTGGTGGGCATTTGTCCTGTTCCTTTACCTGCTGGGTATTTCTCTGCCTTTTCATCTTGTTTATATTGCTGTGTTTGGGGTGGCCTTCTGTATTCTGGCAGTTGGTGGTTCCTCTTTATTGTGGAGGTGCCTCGCTGTGGGTGGAGTTGGACGGATAGCTTGCCAAAGTTTTCTGGTTAGGGAAGCTTGTGTCAGTGTTCTGGTGGGTGAGGCTGGATTTCTTCTTTCTGGAGTGCAATGAAGTGTCCAGTAATAAGTTATGAGATGTCAGTGGGTTTGGTGTGACTTTGGCCAGCCTGTGCATTGAGGCTCAGGGTTATGTTCCTGTGTTGCTGGAGAATTTGAATGGTATGTCTTGCTCTGGAGCTTGTTGGCCCTTCGGTGGTGCTTGGTTTCAGTGTAGGTATGGAGGCGTTTGATGAGTCCCTGTCGATTAATGTTCCCTGGAATCAAGAGTTCACTGGTGTTCTCAGGATTTGGACTTAAGCCTCTTGCCTCTGGTTTTCAGTCTTATTCTTACAGTAGCCTCAAGACCTCTCCGTCTATACAGCACAGATGATAAAACATCTAGGTTAATGATGAAAAGTTTCTCCACGATGAGGGACACCTGGAGAGGCACACAGAGTTACATGGAGAAGAGAAGAGGGAGGAGGGTGATAGAGGTGAACAGGAGGAGAAGAGGGGGAATCAAAAAGAGAGAGAGCAAGATAGTCAGTAATCAGTTCCTTATCTGCTCTCCACAGTCTGGATCCCTCAGAGATGTTCATGGAGTTACACAGAGAAGAGAAGAGAGAGGAAGGAGAAAGAAGTGGCCAGGAGGATAAAGGGAGAATCAAAAGTAGAGAGACAGATCCAGCCAGTAATCAGTTCCCTAAGTGTTCTCCACAGCCCGGAAGACACAGTGAGATTCACAGAGTTGGGTAGAGAAGAGAAGGGGGAAGGAGGAGATAGAGGCAACCTGATGGAGAAAAAGGAGAGTCTAAAGGGGGAGAGAGCAATCCAGCCAGTGATCTCATTCTCAAGTAAAAATGGGTACTGAAGATTGTGCTCTTAAAGTACAAAGTTGATCAGTTCAGTTCAGTTCAGTCGCTCAGTCGTGTCCGACTCTTTGCGACCCCATGAATCACAGCACGCCAGGACTCTCTGTCCATCACCATCTCCCGGAGTTCACTCAGACTCATGTCCATTGTGTCCATGATGCCATCCAGCCATCTCATCCTCGTCCCCTTCTCCTCCTGCCCCCAATCTCTCCCAGCATCAGAGTCTTTTCCAATGAATCAACTCTTCGCATGAGGTGGCCAAAGTACTGCAGCTTCAGCTTCAACATCATTCCTTCCAAAGAAATCCCAGGTTTGATCTCCTTCAGAATGGATTGGTTGGATCTCCTTGCAGTCCAAGGGACTCTCAAGAGTCTTCTCCAACACCACAGTTCAAACACATCAATTCTTCAGCGCTCAGCCTTCTTCACAGTCCAACTCTCACATCCATACATGACCACAGGAAAAACCACAGCCTTAAATAGACGGACCTTAGTCGGCAAAGTAATGTCTCTGCTTTTGAATATACTATCTAGGTTGGTCATAACTTTTCTTCCAAGGAGTAAGCGTCTTTTAATTTCATGGCTGCAGCCACCATCTGCAGTGATTTTGGAGCCCAAAAAAAGAAAGTCTGACACTGTTTCTACCATTTCCCCATCTATTTCCCATGAAGTGATGGGACCGGATGCCATCATCTTTGTTTTCTGAATGTTGAGCTTTAAGCCAACTTTTTCACTCTCCTCTTT
>SJYQ01002262.1:81107-99300 GCA_006410935.1 Redunca redunca
GTTGTAAAAATGAAAATTAAAGGAGTAATATGGACTTAAAAATAACAAAAAAATAACATTAAATTAAACTTGAAAAATTTAACTTAAATTTAAAAAATGATAATAGTAAAAATATATCTAAGACTTTCTCTGGAGCTGTTGTGGACAGTGTGAGGTCAGTTCATTATCAAATAGTTCCTTGGTCCAGCTTGTACTTCTCATGGTCTATAGGCCCCTTTCTATGTAGTCAGTGCTAACTACAGGGTTTTAGTCTATTGCAGCTGTCACTTCCAAAGCTGTTCCCTCTACTTATTTTAGCTTCTTCTGTTTGCTGGTCTCTTCAGTGTCTAATTTCTTCCCTGACACAAGGGGCACAGTGGTGGTCAATTTTTTTTAGGCTCGATTGTTCAGTCATGATTTGGGGAGGGAGGAACACTGCAAACAGTTATCACTGGTGGGTGTTAACAGTGATTCAGCCACACTGGTTTTGCCCCCGCTCACGATGTGTGTGCTTTACCAGTCTACACTGCTCAGACTCTAGGTTGCTCTGCCAGGAACTGTCTGATGTGGGCCACTTCTCAGGTCTAAGCCACTCAGATTCAGGTTCTTGGGTACTCTACAAAGGTGCAGACTTGGTTGGGCCTGTGTTTTGTGCCCATCCTAGGTCCGAGCAGCTCAGATGACCAGTTCCTTGGAGCACGTGGTCGCACCCAGTTGAAGGCTGCAACTTATCCCCTCCCCTGTCCCAGCTGCTCGGTTTTCTGGGAGTACAATGGCCATGCCCGTGTCTCTTCTGGGAAGCTGATCTCTGGCTGCTACCCTCCCAGCAGATGTCAACCATTCAGAATCCCAAGAAGTCTTGGTTGGCAACAAAGTCTACTTGCAGTTTGATAGATGATGCCCCTCGGGGCTGCGATTGCCCCCTTCCAGCTCTAGCTGCCCTCGCCTGTCTGTTTCCAGCGGGGGATGGGCTGGTTCACAGCTGGCTAGCTCTGCTCAGTCCTTTGTTCTGTGAGCGTGCCTGGTGGTGGTTAGGACTTTTCGCGGGAACAGGGATAGCTATCCCACAGTCTGGGTTGCTCTCTCAAGCTAGTTCCCTCAGATTGCCATCAGAGCATTCGGGCCTGGTCCTTATCCTAAGCAATGCTGCCCTCTCTCCTGTCCCTCCCCTATTTGCTAGCGGGGGATGCAAGCGTCTGGGCTGTTGCACCACTGGGAGTTCCTGTTAGGCACGTAATCTGTGGGTTTTAATTATTTATTTATTTTCCTCTTGGTTATTTGCCCTCTGAGATTCTAAGGCTGGCCACAGACCCACCAGACTAGTGTTTTCTGGTGTTTGGAAACTTCTCTCTTTTTTAAGACTCCCTTCCTGGGACGAAACTCTGTCCCTACCTCTTTTGTCTCTATTTTTATCTTTTATATTTTGTCCTACCTCCTTTCGAAGACAATGGGCTGCTTTTCTGGGTGCCTGATGTCCTCTGCCAGCATTCAGAAGTTGTTCTGTGGAATTTGCTCCGAATTCAAAGGTTCTTTTGATGAATTTGTGGGGGAGAAAGTGGTCTCCCCATCCTATTCCTCCGCCATCTTAGGACTGCCTCCCATACTACATATTGTAAATGAAATTGTTTTCATAATTTCCTTTTCAGAGTGTTCATTGTTAATATAGAAATACAATTGATTTTTGTGCATTGATTTTGTATCCTGCTACTTCACTGCATTTACTATTTTAACAGTTTTTTGTGTGTGGAATCTTGAGGGTTTTCTTCATATTAGGTCTATGCTCATTTTAAAAACATGAGTCGTTTGTATGGGTTTGTAGAATTTATATATATGTATATTCTGGATATGAGCCCTTTGTAAGGCACATGAGTTGCAAATATTTTCTTCTAATATGTGACTTGACTATCCATTCTCTTAATGATGTCTTTTGATCATTGGAAGTTAATAATTTTGATGACGCACCATGGTGATAGTCCCATTCTCAGCCTATGTGAATGTTGGTTGCTAAAGGCTTATGGCAATAGCTTTCTCAGGAGAATGGTTCTCAGCCAACAAGAGGCATCTCATCTAGACATAACTGGGATGCCATGCTCTGTTCTGAAGTGGCTTAGACAAATGACTGGTTGTTATTGCAGTACAAAAGGCCTGTCCTCTGACCTCCGTGTGAGACAACACTGAGGGGCTGTTTGTGTCCTGGGGCTCCTTGTAGGATTAGACAGAGACTGGACTGGAGCTGACCCCGCTTCTTTGCTGAGCTTCCTGTCCTATCCTACTTCCTTTACTTCTTCACAGATGTCTCTTGCAAGCATTCACTAAATAAATGAATCACATAAGAGACCCCTCTCAAGTTCTGCCTTTAGGGAACTCAGTCTAAGACACCAATTTATCAATTTTTCTTTTATGCTTGGTTCCTTTTTTGTATCCTAAGAAATCTCTGTTTCCCTCATGTTGCAATATTCTATGCTTGCCTTTTAGGGGCTTTATAGTTTTAATATTTACATTTAAGTATATGATCTATTTCAAATTAATTATTGTGCATGATGTAAGAAGGATCAAGTTTTACTTTTCCATAAAAATATCCAGGTGTTCCAGTTTCTTTTCCTTGTCCAAATATATTTGCAGCATTGTAAAAAGTCAATTGACCATATATTTCTCCAACATTTGCTTTTATTTTTGTTTTAAGTAGCGGGCATGGTTTTATATTTCCTAATGCTAAATGGTCCTGGCTAATTTAGAGTTTCCTTTTTATTTGTATTTCCAACTAGTGTTGCCAGACATATAGCAAATAAAAATATAGAGCTCTGAGTTAAGTTTAAATTTCATATACACAAGAAATAATCTTTTAGTATAATTATGTCCCATGCAATATTTAGGATGGATTTATACTAAAAATGGTTATTGTTTATCTCAATTTGGAAAGTAAACAAGTGTCCTGTAAACATCTGAAAACATTGTTTCCACTGGATTCCTTGGATTCTGATCATCAGCTTCCCATCACCAACTTCTGCCTCCCTGTTCTGGCCTTTTACCTACCTGCAAGGTTAACTTCTTGCTTTTTTTTATAATAATTTTTAAACTTAAAATACTGTTGGTTTACAGTATTATATTAGTTTCAAGTGTAGTACATATTGATTCAGTGTTTTTACAGATTATACTTTGTTATAGGTTATTATAAGATAATGGCTATAATTCCTATGATGTACAATGTACCCTTTTGCTTATCTATTTTATACATAGTAGTTTGTATCTCTTAACCCCATGCCCTTAATTTGCCCCTCCCCTCCCCTCTCTTATTCGTAACCAGTACTTTGTTTTTTGAGCTTCGCTGGTGGTTCAGAGGTAAATAATCCACCTGTAAGGCAGGAGATATGGATTTGATTGCTGTCAGCAAGATGCCTTGAAGGAGGGCATGGAAACCCACTCAACTATTCTTTCCTGGAGAATCCCCATGGATAGAGGAGCCTGGTGGGCTACAATCCATGGGGTCACAGGGTCGGACATGACTGAGCACACACACACACACATACAGTTTGTTTTCTGTGTCTGTAAGGTGAGCTTTCTGAACCTCTCCGTGCTGAGTGCTCCATTCTTCTTTTCTGGGAGGCTGGGATGGCCAGTTTGCACCCTTATCTCATTCTTTGACTTTCCTGGCTGTCAGCTATTGAAGCAGCTAGATTATTTTTTGAATAACGTTCCACTTCTGAAGAGCAAATTCAATGTTATTGACCTGGAGGAGTGTCAGAACAGACAGATGTTGTGACTCCCTGACTGTCATCAAAAGTTGACTTAGGTTCAGGCTGATCGACTCATATCCTCACACCTGAAACTCCACGATGGGGCATAAAGTCACCCTGTAATTACTGAACAGGCTGCAGGGTTTTTAGAAGTTGCGTCTGGGATGTTGGCAGCCTGAGGACCAAGTTGTGGGCCAGTGGGGATATACTGTGTACACAGGTGTCTCAACTACACAGTCTGGGAGTGGGAGGCCTGGAACTTCTCTCCACAGGGACTGTGGTAGATACAAAGTGAGGCAGTCAAGCTGCTGGGAGAATCCGAGCCCACCGTCCACTCCAAAGTAACATTTCTCCTCCCCTCACTGGGAAACTGGAATTTCAAAGTACAGATTTTATCTTTTCTGTAGTATGTTGCCTGAACATCTTACATGGAATGGGCTGAATGTGGAGCCGTAACAGATAACCAGCCAATGGCTTCTTAGTGGCAAGACCACACAGCTTAAGCTTCATGGCCCCTGTGAGTGCTGGGGAGTGCGAGGCTGAGACCTACCCAGGGGAGGAAAAAGCCACCTTGACATTGCAACCATTTCTCACAAGCATTTTAGCAAACTCCTCAGGCAGCCACGAAAACTCAACCTGAAATTTCTAAGTCTGAAGAAGTTGTATTTATTTTCTTGTTCTAAATGAATATTTCCACTCATAACTAACTTTGAATTTGTAATTCATTTTCTTTTCTTTCTTTGAGAGGGTCCCTCAAGATGTCTGTGCTTCAGACTCCACAAAGCCTTGTCATGTCTTGAGAGTTAGGAAAGAGCATGGGTGTGGATTTAGGTTTGTGGCTCCAAGACATGGTAGGAATGTGCCTCACAGTCTGTCTGCCTGTCTCACAATCGTCAGGGCAGTCTCTACTAACCTATAGCTCCAAGAATGGGACTTATTTAGAATCTGCTTCTAAAATCTCTCTGAAGAGATCATTAAAACACACACACACACACACAAACACCTCTACTTGCTCAAATCTGCACACTGTTCATACCCTCTCCCTTCCTGACACAGTTTATTTAGCCATTCCAACTGTAGTTATTTCATTTCACATATATGTGAACAAAAATTGCTTTGTTTCTGTAAAAGATATCCAGAAATAATCCTGCATTTTATATCAGTTAAGTTCAGTCACTCAGTCATGTCCAACTCTTTGCAACCCCATGGACTGCAGCACAGCAGGCTTCCCTGTCCATCAACAACTCCGGGAGCTTGCTCAAACTCATGTCCATAGAGTTGGTGATGCCACCAACCATCTCATCCTCTGTCATCCCCTTCTCCTCCTGCCTTCAATCTTTCCCAGCATCAGGGTTTTTTTCTAAGGAGTCAGTTCTTCACATCAGGTGGCCAAAGAATTGGAGCTTCAGCTTTAGCATCAGTCCTGCCAATGGATATTCAGGACTGATTTCCTTTAGGATGGACTGGTTTAATCTTGCAGTTCAAGCATTTTGTATAAAAAAGCACAAAGTGTTTCTCTGGTGGCTCAGTGGTAAAGAATCAGCCTGCCAGTGAAAGACTTGAGTTCAGTTGATCCCTTGACCTGGAAGATCCCACATGCCCCAGAGGAAGTAAGCCCATGCTCTACAATTACTGATCCTATGTTCTAGAGTCACAACTGCTGAAGTTCTCGTGTCCTAGAGCCTGAGCCACTGTAATGAGAAACCTTCACACCTCAACAAGAGGAGCTCCCACTCGCTGCAACTAGAGAAGAGCCCACACAGATCTGAAGAACCAGCACAGCCAAAAACAAATAAATACATTACTGTTGTCACTGTTCAGTTACTGATTTGATTTTTTTGCAACCCCATGGACTGTAGCCTGCCAGGCTCCTCTGTCCATAAAACTATTTTTCAAAAATACATAAAGATTTTGATCAATCTCCTTAATGCACTTATTGCAAAGGCTCATATATTCTGAGTGTTTATTAACTAAAAAACAGAGCACCGATCACTGATGTGTAAAAAAATACACACACACATATCTATACATAAAGTTATGTCCTAGTTTATGTGTATCTAATATTGTGTGTGTATTAGTCATTCAGTCATGTTCAACTCTTTGCGACTCCATGGACTGTAACTATAGCCAGTTAGACTCCTCTGTCGATGGAATTCTCTAGGCAAGAATTCTGGAGTGGGTAGCCATTCCCTTTTCCAGGGTATCTTCCTGACCCAAGGATCGAACCCAGGTCTCCTGAGTGGCAGACAGATTCTTTACCACCTGAGCCACCAGGGAAGCCCCTATCTACTATGGATTCTAATACAAATCTTGGTTATGTAAAGGCAAAATCAAAAAAATCTCTTGAAAATGTAAATTATTCTTACTCTGCCAAATATTGGGTAGAATCTCTAGCTAGAACATCAGTCTCTCTTCTGAGTTCCAGATCTACATGTTCAGTTGCCTGGTGGACACCTACACTTTGATTATAATTTCAACTTGTCCCAAATAAGACTCATATGAATCATTCCATAAACCTAACTGCAGTCAGTGGTAGAAGAGTAGATCATTCACATGATCATCTAAGTTAGACATGCACCTTCTTTCTTTCCAATTCCAGTTAACTACCCAGACCATGCTTCTTCTATCCCAAGGGCTCTTTCCATTCTTCAGCATTTTACCTTTTCTCACCTGGATGACCTTCCAACTGTGGTTTCTGCCTCCAACTTCACCATGATATAGTTTGGCTTCTGTTTTCCTTGCTGTGTTTCTTGTCATTCACATGTTCACTCAACTCTACATATTTGCATTTTTAATTTAATTTAATTTTTTTTCCCAAAAGACTAAGTCTTCCTCTAGCCAACAGGACTTCATCCTCAAAGTTCCAACTCCTGAATCATACTCAGGGGAGCATTTCTTTCACCGCAAGATGCTCATCCTCTACCTTCTCATAGTGTTCTGATCTGAGTTCCACTAGAGCATTTTTCCACATCAGAATTTCTTGTTTTCTTATTTGTCTCTTCCTAAGTGGAAACAGTGTCAGACTTTATTTTTTTGGACTCCAAAATCACTGCAGATGGTGACTGCACCCATGAAATTAAAAGATGCTTACTTCTTGGAAGAAAAGTTATCACCAACCTAGATAGCATATTCGAAAGCAGAGACATTACTTTGCCAACTAAGGTCCATCTAGTCAAGGCTATGGTTTTTCCAGTGGTCATGTATAGATGTGAGAGTTGGACTGTGAAGAAAGCTGAGCGCCGAAGAATTGATGCTTTTGAACTGTGGTGTTGGAGAAGACTCCTGAGAGTCCCTTGGACTGCAAGGAGATCCAATCAGTCCATTCTGAGGGAGATCAGCCCTGGGATTTCTTTGGAAGGAATGATGCTAAAGCTGAAACTCCAGTACTTTGGCCACCTCATGCAAAGAGTTGACTCACTGGAAAAGACTCTGATGCTGGGAGGGATTGGGGGCAGGAGGAGAAGGGGACAATAGAGGATGAGATGGCTGGATGGCATTACGGACTCGATGGACGTGAGTCTGAGTGAACTCTGGGAGTTGGTAATGGACAGGGAGGCCTGGTGTGCTGTGATTCATGGGGTCACAAGGAGTCAGACAGGACTGAGTGACTGAACTGAACTGAACTGAAGGTGACTCCCTTAGTGCCTGGAGAGATTCCTTGGATCCCAGAGTGATATCGCAGAAAACATGCATTTGGCAAATAAGTGGTACATGAATCTGATATCTGGTGGCCTTGGCCTGCAGCAGCTTGAAGCAGGACTCTGGTTTCTGGCCAGAGATTGATATCAGGTCTAGGGTGTGAGTGCACCAAATTCTACCCATGAGATCAGTGGTCAGTGACAAGATCCCAGCTCTTAAGCGTGGTAGAGAAAGTAATTCCTGCAAAGACGGCCTCTAGTGAAAGAAGTAAAGGGTTTATTAGGAGGAAAAGAGTATAGTATGTGTGGATAGACACACAGGCAGACTCGAAGAGACAGAGTCATCCCTTGTGGGAGTTTAAATCACTTCTCTTCTGGGTTTCCTTCGGCTGATCATTTTGATTTGCCTGCTTCTGAGTCTATGTTTGGTATACCTCAGGAACCTCCTGTGTGCACAGCTATTTCTCTAGGCCAAGATGGATTCTACTGAAGAGGCCCTTGAGTAGTTAGTATTGCTTACTATGGGGTAGCACCTCCTCGCTTTCTGACCTCCAAGGAGCCTTTCTTCCCATGGGTCGTTGGGGAGTTCTCCTGACTTCAAGAATGAGAACTATGTGGTGTCTTCTCTTCTTTCTGGGCAGGGCCCAGCCTCTTTTTTCCGTAGTCCTGCTGTGTTTGTCTTGGGATAGGGATCCACATTAAGGAACTTCAACTGTTTGCCCTCGGGGCCCATCTATCTCCTCCCTCAAATCTAAGAATGAACACGTTCTGTAGGTCAGTGGTTTTCTATCAGTACCCAGATGCTCCTGAGAACACCTCAATGATTCCATAAAGAATGAAATACCCTCTCTTAAACAGTAAGAATTTAAACAGCTCTAGGAAAATCAGTTATTTTTTTTTGTTAATTTCCTTTCTACTTAGCAATTCCAGTAAGATTTTATTTGACAAAATTTATACCCTAAAAAATGTTTAGGGTGTAATTAAGACATATTTTTGAACTAGGGACAAAAAATGCTAATATTATTTTATCAAAGAGTTCTTTGGCATTGTGAGCCATAGGCATTGTAAAGAGGCAAAGTCATATTTGGTCAGTAATAAAGATTACTGAAAGATTTTTAATTAAAAAATATCCAATACAATGTTAAATTTACCATTTAACTTTTCGATGTAACAGAAGACTTTGGAAGAAAGGTTTTAATTTTAACCTTTGTTCGGTTTCCTATCTTGGCANCCTGCATCCTGCATCGGACATAGACTGGCAATTCGTTTCTTACATGATAGTATACATGTTTCAATGCCATTCTCCCATCTCATCCCACCCTCTCCCTCTCCCACAGAGTCCCCTTGGCAAAGTTCAGTATTCTAGAAGTTGATGATGCCACAAATTCAATATTTTCAAATTTACTGCAGGATCCAGGCCTAAGGAGAAAGAAAACATCCTCTGAACGTGTTCTAAAAGTGTAATTTCTACCTCTAAAACCTGAAAAGTCACCTGTGGTTTATTGTCTTATCCAATAAGTGTTTCAAAAAAGTAGGACAGACTTTGTGTTTTGAATAAAATCCCAATAACATTTCACATTCTTTACTTCTGAATTGTGTGAAACTGGGATCGTGGTTGTCCCCAGAAGGGAATCTCTCTTACACTTCTGTGTTGAAAAACAAACAAAGATTCCCTATTGGATGATCATCTAAAGAGTCCCAGTCTATAGAAAATATATACTCTGACTTTTAAATGTCGACCAGCCTTGGAAATCTATATGACATAAACTTTTGCCAAAAAATCAATCTTGAGTTATGATTTGATTAGCAGAAAATTGCTATCACATTTGTTTCTACATTTGTCTACCTCATGTCCTTTTCATTCATAGGCTGGCTGATTCAAGCCTTCTTTAAAAACTCCCTGAGAAAGTCTGTGACATTAAAATGTCCTTTGATGCTCTTTCACTAAGCAGTGAATATTAACAGTTATGGTGACCCTGTTCCCTAATGTGTCTCCACAGGATCAATAGCAGTTAAGTGCCACTGTTTTACAATTAAAAAGGGGATCATTTTAAATTTAAAAGCTCATAGCTAATTTTCTTCTTGGCACTTAATGGTGTAATTCATTTTTGAAAAACCTCATTGGGAGAACATAGGCTTTTTTTTTTTTTTGTGGTGGCAGCATCAGAAGGGGCTACTTTTAATACCTCTTGTTGCCTCTCTGAGATGATTTGTGGCATTCCTTCATTAAGCTGCCAGTGAGGCATCTGTAAAATTTTCTCTAAAATAGGGGACCCTAATGCAAAGCTTGGGCAACCATTGCAATTCTCGATAAAACTATTCAACAGTTATTTTCATTGGGACTTCCTGAGTGCTGCTGTTTTTAGCCAATCTAGCTTTTACGCTCTCTCTCTTTTTTTCCCCCTGATAGCTTGTTTCTTTTCTTTCTGATGATCTCTTCCTTCTCCCCATTAGGAACCCAGGCACATGACAGGTGGTTCGGAGCAGTGCATCCATATTTCCGACATCTAATTGGCTAACATTATGCTGGAAATGTCATTCTGATCCTACCTCATTGACACTGCAGAGAGTCTGGCTCTCTCTACAACTATGGCTTTTCTGGTTCCCAATTACAACAGTAACAGACGCATCAAGTTACGTATACAATATATCCCCAGGGATAAGCAGTCGATACAGATCCACTCTGGGGTAAGTCTCATGTCTGCTTATGGAATTTACATTATCTTGAGGCAAGATATTGTCTTGTCATTTATATTTGCTGCTTGAAGCTTAGAAGGATATATTAATTCATTCGGCACTTTTTTGGAGTTATTTAGAAAATGTCTAGTTAAAAAGCAGAGGGTATCCCCCAGTTTTGTCCTAAATACTAATACTATTTCTAATTTAAGAAGCAAACAACTGAATGTTGATTGAAATGTGCTTGGCCCTTTATAAATCCTTTCTCTGTTCCTCATTCTACTTCATAAAATGGATATTATTGTTCATATTTTACAGATGAAGGCATTGAATCTCAGAAAGGTTAAGCTATGTGATTAAAGTCACAGAGCTTACAAGTATTGCAAATAATACATCAGTCTTGAACTGTCTTAATCCCAAACCCCTCATATTTCAACTATATGGTTTATCATGCCCATTGAAACTACTTTAGATTTAACTATGTATCTTAGACTTTAATTCAGAAATAAACTTACCAGAATTTGGGGGCTTTTCAAAAATATTTTCAGGACATACTAGTTATTAGAAAATTAAGACCAGCTAAAATATGTTGTCTAACTTATTTTTCATCTAAAATTTGATTTTAAATAAAAACATTATTTTGGCTTTTGTTATTATAGTACTTCAATCACAGACCATAAGCTGTTACTAATTAAATATGACATGAAATATTTCATTCATTTTCCTTCTGAACTGGATAATTTTCTCTTTAAATATAAAGTTTTGACTAAATGCTAATGTTCTAGTAAGGAATCCTAAACAAAGTCCCATGTATATTATATTAAAGTTTGGAATAAATGGAATATTAGGGCAACCAAGGGCCAATGTTCTCTGAAAATATAATTAATTTCTCCAGAGAAAGCTTGCCTTTATTTATGATGCCTGTGTGTAAAGATAATAACAATGGAGGAGGGATATTTATGGATATTACTACATCTTATGGAAAACTGACTTTAATTAAAAATATATATTTTCCTGTGCATAAAGATACATTTTTTGGATTGCTTTTTCTCTTTATTTCTGTTGTTTTGGTCTTTGTCTTTTTCCTTTACTCCTTCATTCCATTCTGTCCTCCTTTGTTCTACTTTTTTTTTCTGTCTATTTAAATTTTTTTCCAATGCTCTAAAATTCAATACACTTCTTGAATTCACTTTGCCTCATAAGTGGCAAAAATGACTCTTGCCTCAGCCCTGCGAGGGTAAGATAAAGATATATCATCTGTGCAACAAGCGTTCGTTTAAATGAAACTTGATGCCCGGGGAGGGGAGAAGGCTGCCACCCAACTGGTCCATCCTGAAACCCAAGCCCAAGGCAGAAGACCTGGCGCCTGCAAGGCAAGTGAGTGACTGGGTTCCCAGGAGCTCCCTGGGCTAACCTGCCACCGGAACAATACAATTAGCTGCTGACACCAGGTGCCGCCTGCTTCCTGCCGCGTTACACGTCTCACATTTCCTGTAATGGTGTTTGTAAAGTGCTCCCCCCTTTTCAATTAGCCAGCCTCATCCCCTCCACTTCCCTATTCATCGGTGTAGCTACAGGGAGTCAGGGGGCAGGCGGCTGGCGAACGTGACTCCACTCAGCGCAGCATCCTCTCTGCACCCAGTGCTACGCGAGCGGCTTAAAGCTTGTCCTTAACCATCGTTTTTCCATAGGCTGTTGATCAAGTCCTTGAGTGCTGTCTTCTATTTGGTTGATGTTTAAAGAGGAGATGAAGGAAAGTTTCTGTAATAAGCTTCAGCAACTGCGTCTCTGCAGTTGTCCATTAGGGCCGGCGCATCCTGGCTATGGAAGGGTTTTGGAGTCGTTGAGCCTCGGTTTCACATTCTGCCTTTCTTTGAAGTATTAATAGCTGCGTGCTTCCCGACTGCTTTATATATTCAGACACCCACTCCACCGCATCCTTGCAACAAACAATGCCTGCTCTCTTTATTTTTTTTCCTGTAGTAATTATCTTTTTATATTTACATAAAGGAGCTGCTCTCCCAATGGGCATACCTGCTGACGAGGGTCGAGATACCGGATGCCTGCCTGGACCGCATTAGCTGCTAATTACTCAGAGGTGCCCCCGATGCCTCTGGTCTTCTCAACTAAAGAACACTATGTAATATAAATTTACATTGTGTCATGTTACAAGGGGTTATGACATAGCCAAATGTATTTTGTCATTATTTTTTTTTCTCTAATGGTGCTTGCAAGAAGAAGGGGAGCAGCAGGTGTGGCAAGACCTCTAGGGCATGGATTCAGGTCCTGCCAATGGTGTTCTTGGTGAAGCCTTGCCTATTATTCCCAGGTGGCGCTAGTGGTAAAGAACCCGCCTGCCAATGCAGGAGACGTAAGGGACGCAGGTTCAATCCCTGGGTGGGAAAGATCCCCTGGAGTAGGAAACGGCAACCCACTCCAGTATCCTTGCTCGGAGAATCCCATGAACAGAGGAACTTGGTGAGCTATAGCCCACAGTGTCGCAAAGAACTGGACACACGACTAAAGCGACTTAGCACACTGTCGTTAGCAGTGCCATTTCTTTCCGTGATTGTGATTGAAGTTTGTACATTTTTCCTGTTCTATGGAGAGGTAACTCATGTCGGTTAAATGCTAGTGGATTTGCAAGATTTCTACAGAAACTCTTATTCTCATTTCACCAAAGGGAAAGTTGTACTCAGGCTTCACGAAGCAAAACGACTCAACGCCACCTCCTTAGAGAGTGAGATTTGGCCCTGAATGTGAGTCATTCCACTCCGCCCTGCCCACATGAGATATTCTCAGGAAGGGATGTCTGCACGGGTCCAGGCAGGGGTGTAGCATCTTTTCTCTGCCAGTGCCAGTTCAGAGGATAACTTCTGCTCATAAACAGACTGTTTTGCTCTTAAAAGGGAAACATGTTCAAAAAAACATTTGACAATAATCAGACCAACATTTCAGATGGACTCACTGAAGTTAAAGTGGTTCAGTGAAGGGATAAAATTTCATAGTTTTTTGGTAGTTCTCAAGTGAAATTGCCATGTAATGAGCAAACTCATGAGCAGAGAGTGAAGTGAAGTCGCTCAGCTGTGTTCAACTCTTTGCGACCCCATGGCAGAGCACAGGAACGTGAAAGGGAAGGGCGTGGTGGGGAGAGTCAGTTCTGCTCTTTACCAGCTCCGAGGATATAGGTGCATTGTTCATTTCAAGAAGGCTCAGTTTTCTCTTCCAGAAGGTGGAGATGAGAAAGAATCCTTTCCTTTTGGAAATAATCTCTGATATGTAATTTACTGGTCAAATAGATTTGAGCAAAAATCAGTAAAAAGCAAAAGACAAAGTGAAGTTTCTTTCCTTTTTGAGGATTTGAATACATTATTATTGAAGATATCAAACAGAGTAATGTGGCTTGGCCTGAGTTTCAGAAGGAAGACTCTGGCAGTGTTAGGACAGATGACCGGGACATGAAGAGGTTGAAGAGAAGGTTGAGAAGCAATGCAGGCCATGAGGATGGGTGTGATGGCATGGGAATGAGCAGCCCTGGGAAGGCAGAATAGGGTAGTTGCTGCTGCTGCTGCTAAGTCGCTTTAGTTGTGTCCGACTCTGTGCGACCTCATAGATGGCAGCCCACTAGGCTTCCCCGTCCCTGGGATTCTCCAGGCACACTGGAGTGGGTTGCCATTTCCTTCTCCATTGGTGCCAGGTAAAATGTCAGGGGCGCAAAAAAGGGAGAACTCAGAATTTCCATCTTCCTTGGGATGTAAATTAAAATCTAGACCATGAGAATGGAAGAAGATAATGAAGAGAAAGATGGAGTTGCCTTGAGTTCCTATTGTTCCTATTTGTCGCCTTGAGTTCCTATTACATTCCAGAAGATTTTAGCATTTCATGGGACACTAGCAGTTATAAGGACAGCATTTTGGGCATCACTTTTTAAAAAGCAATGTAGAACTTTTCCTGGTTCTGTAGAAGCCTTCCTTCCTCTCTCACGTTTACTTCACTGGTGATAGGCAAGAGCAGCATATGCCCAGATTGTTGTTCACAGGTTCATTTTTAGGCTTTTAGTCAACACTTACTCCGTGCCAGGCGTTATGTTTTGCCTTCTGTATGCACCAACTTTCTTAATATGACCCAAACCCTATTAGGAAACAACGATTATTTTCCAGCTTGGAAAAGAGATAGCTCTCCTGTTATCTTGTTAGAATAGTGGAGCTGGGATAGAAGCTGAGTCAATGCCAGTTCAAGCAGGCAGATTTATTCTGGTGCTTCACTTATGCCCAAGGCTTACAGAAAATGTTTGGCATACACAATACCGTTCACTAGTCAACCATCTTCTAGGGTGGACCTGTCCTGCTGTAACTAGGGAAGAGCCGCTGACATTTGCCATCCAAAATACTCAGGAGATTTTTAAGTGAAACAGTAAAAAGACCCCATTTGTCCTCCTGTACAAGCACGTTTGTTTGTTTCCTGTCTTATTCTGTATCTGCAAGTACCTCCAGCCACTTTGTAAATGAAATCAATTATTTCCTCTGCAGTCTGAATTTCAGCCAAGCGCTAAAATTTCTACCCACCCCTTTCACTTTTTTTTTCTTAATGAGGGGCTTCTGGTGAGAAAGACCTGATCTCCTTTAGGTTAATAACAGGGAGTTGGGATTATAGTCCTGAGTTTGATAAGAAGAAAAGTGAAACTAGATGGTCTGCAGATTGAAGGAAGAAGCACAGTTACTCACTCCGGCGTGAGGACAGCTTACGCGGACATCCTGCAGCTCCATGCAGCCTACTGCCAGCGGGCCTGACCCTGGATCCCGGGACACCAAGGTTGCCTCTCACAGGTCACAGGACTGCTGGACCGCAGGCCTCTCGTGGGTCTCCCTGGCCAGTCTGAGAGTCCTGAGTTGTTTGATCTCAGATGGGCTGCTCCAGTGACTCTCCTCACTCCTTGCTAAGCCCCTGGTCCTGGATCCTAGCCTTCAGCTGTTGCTTCTCCTCATCATGTTCTTGCCTCCAAACTGCACCATTTCCCCTCCTTCTCTGGGAGGCTGACCCTGACTGCTCTCACATCACACACAACCTTCCTGCCTCCTCACCCATCACAAAGCTCCGTCTCCCATTCCCCACTCTGCCCTTTGTTTATTCTGAAACATTTATCATTGTTAAGCCTAATCTCCCTGGAGAAAGAAATGGTAACCCACTCCAGTATTCTTGCCCGGAGAACCCCATGGACAGAGGAGCCTGGTGGGCTATAGTCCATGGGGTCGCAGAGAGTCAGACATGACTTAGCAACTAAGAAACAACAAGAAGCCTAATTTACTTAAAACATAGTTTAAAGAATTTTTTTACATTGGTATGAAAATTGTGCAGAAGATAGAGTACTCATATAGCCCCCTGCCTACTCTATTATGAATACCGTGCGTTAGTGTGGTATGTTATAATTGATGGAGCATTTGGTACATGATTATTAGCTAAAGCCTATAGGTTACATTAGGGTTCACTCATTGTGATCTACAGTTCTATGGGCTTTGGCAACCATATCTACCACTGCATAAATACAGAATAGACTTACTACCCTAAATATCCCCTATACACCACCTCTTCATCCTTTTTTTCCCTATGCCAAGCTCCCATTGACCACTTAGGACTGCCTTTTCCAGAATGCCACACAGCCAGTACTCATACAATATGTAGACTTTTTAGATTGTTTCTTTCACTTAACAATATCCACTTAACGTTTCCTTCACATCTTTTCATGGCTTGATTGCTCGTTTCTTTTTATCACTGCAGAGCAATCCATTGTACAAATGTATCACAGTTTGTTTATTAATTTACCTGCGGAAGGATATCTTGATTACTTCCAAATTTGGGCAATTATGCATACTTCTCTATAAACATTCATGGGCAGGTTTTCTAATAGACGTGACTTTTCAGCTCAGTAGTGAAAATACCTAGGAATGTGAAGGACTGCTGGATCGTATGGTGAGCCTGTTTAGCTGTGTGAGAAATTGTCAAACTGTTTTCCAACATGGTTGTATTAGTTTACTTTTTGCTTATTTTTTTAAATTAAATGTCTCATCAGCAATTATAAAAGTGTGTGTTTTTTATAGCATCCTAAACAAAGCAGGTTGCCAAACATAATTTAGGATATTTATCATCCTGATAGGTAGGAAATTGTATTTCCAGGTAGTTTTAATTTATATTTCTCTTTTTATGAGTGAGTTTGGTATGTTCTCATATATTTAAGGGTCACTGGTTTTCTACTTAGTGAACTGGCACTTCATATCTCTTGCCCATATTTCAATCAGGTTCTTGGTCTTTTTTGTATGTATTTCAACAAGTCTATATACACTAAAATTGTAAATCTTTCAGCAGTGGTATAAGTTGCAAAATTTTCCCCATTTGACATTTGTCTTGTTATTTACTTTTGGTGTTTTTCTTTTATTTTAAGTTTTCTTTATTAGGGTCAAATTTACAGTCCTTTCCCATGGACAGAGGAGCCTGGCAGACTACAGTCCATAGTGTTGCAAAGAGTAAGACATGACTGAAGCAATTTAGCACACATGCCCTGATTATTTAACTGATTTTGAGCCTTAGAAAAAATTTCCCTTTTGAACTTATAGAAAAATTTGTCCACTTTTTAAAATCTGTGGTTTATTTAGAAAGTATCATGCTGTAAAATGTGAAAAAGATCAAATTTTATCATATTCCATATGGTGATCCATGATCCTAACATCATTTATTAAAATGTCTACACTTTTTCATTGATTTTTGAGATGTCACTTTTATTTATGCAAAAACATTTTCATTTGCACTATTTCTGTATTTTTTATCACTTTATTCATCTGTTAATTTATGCATGTACCAAAATATTATATTCTTTATAGATAATTTATAACATTTAATACCTGGTAAGACATGTTACCCCTTATTGCTGCAGAAAAAAAAATATTGTTTTTTGAGGTATAATTTACATGAAATAAATTTCATCCATTTATGCTGATGATTCAATGCATTTGACAAACACATTCAGTTGTGAAACCACTGCTACATTATGCTAATAATTTCCAACAGCAGCACATTTCTTCTGCATCTTTGCAGTCTATTCTTTCCTCTGTCCCTAAGAAAACCAATGATCTGCTTTTTTGTCAATGTCGATTAGTTTAAATGTCCTTTTAAAAATTTAATGGAAATGGAAACATGCTATAATTACTCTTTTTTTTTTTTTTTTTACTTTTAAAATTTTTATTTTAACTTTAGTTTACTTTACATTACTGTATTGGTTTTGCCAAACATTGACATGAATTCACCACGAGTGTACAAGCGTGGTGGGAGGGGATTCATGTTTGGGAACGCTTGTATAATTACTCTTTTATATGTCACTTCTTTTACTCAACATATTTTTTTTTAATTTTTGGCACAGCCAAATAAATAAACATTAAAAAGATATGTTGTATCAGTAGTTAGCTCTTTTTTAATTACTCATAATAATATATGGTAATATAATGATAATAATAAGATTAATTTCATATTACCCATAAACTACATTTTATTTCTCCATTCACCTGTTGATGGATATTTAGGTGGCTTAATGGGCATTCTTATGCAGGTGTTTGTGTGGACATATACTTTCACTTTTCTTAGATAAATACTTGAAGGCATAAGTGTTTTCTTATACAAATGTTTAAAAGGAGATGTATGCTGAACATTTTAAGAATCTGCAAACAGTTTTTCAAAGTAACTGTACCATTTTACATTTCACCGGGAAATGAACACTGAATACACCTCAGCAGGACTGATGCTGAGGGTGACACTCCAATACTTGGGCCACCTGATGTGAAGAGCCAGCTCACTGAAAAAGACCCTGATGCTGGGACAGACTGGAGGCAGCAGGAGAAGCGGGCGACAGAGGATGAGATGTTTGGATGGCATCATCCACTCAAAGGACATGAGTCTGAGCAAGCTCCAGGAGAGAGTGAAGGACAGGGAAGCCTGGCGTGCTGCAGTCCATGGGGTCACAAAGAGCTGGACATGACTGAGCGACTGAACAAGAGCTTCATTGTTTCATATCTTCACCAACACCGAGCACTGGCAGTTTTAAATTTTGACCATTACAATGAATATGCACCTTTTGATGATGTATCTTCTTTTGGGAAGAGTCTATTTAGGTTTTTGTTTTTT
>SJYQ01002262.1:106429-196896 GCA_006410935.1 Redunca redunca
ATTTCTGTGCATTAATTTTGTGTCCTGCAACTTTACCAAGTTCACTGATTAGCTCCAGTAGTATTCTGGTGGCATCTTTAGGATTTCTATGTATAGTATCATATCATCTGCAAACAGTGACAGTTTTACTTCTTCTTTTGCAATTTGTATTCCTTTTCTTTTTTCTCTCTGATTGCTGTGGCTAGGACTTCCAAAACTATATCAAATAAGAGTGGCAAGAATGGACATCCTTGTCTTTGTTCTGATCATAGAGGAAATGCTTTCAGCTTTGAGAATGATGTTTGCTGTGGGTTTGTCATATATGGCCTTTATTATGTTAAGGTAGGTTCCCTCTGTGCCCACTTTATCATAAATGGATGTTGAATTTTGTCAAAAGATTTTTATGCATCTATTGAGAAAAATACATTGGTTTTATTTTTTGTTACTATGGTGTATCACATTGATTGATTTGCATATATTGAAGAACCTTTGCATTTCTGGTATAAACCCCACTTGATCATAGTGTAGGATGCTTTTAATGTGCTCTCTTTGCTAATTTAATGGATTCTCTTTGCTAACACTTTGTCGAGAATTTTTGGTTGTGTTCATCAGTGATATTGATTTATAATTTTCTTTTTTTGTTTTATCTTTGTGTGGTTTTGGTATCAGGATGATGGTGGCCTCACAGAACAAATTTGGGAGTGTTCCTCCCTCCACAATTTTTTGGAAAAGTTTGTGGAGGATCAGTGTTAGCTCTCCTCTAAATGTTTAATAGAATTCACGTGTGAAGTCATCTGGTCCTGGACTGTTGTTTGTTGGCGGACTTTCAATTACAGTTTCAATTTCATTACTTAGGATTGGTCTGTTTATATTTCCTACTTTTCCTGGTTTAGTCTTGGAAAGTTGTACCTTTCTAAGAATTTGTAGATTTCTTTCAGGTGGTCCATTTTATTGGCTATAGTTGCTTATAGTAGTCTCTTAAGATCCTTCATATTTCTGTGATGTCAGTTGTAATTTTTCCTTTTAGAAACTTTAGGAATTTTCCCTTTATTAGAAAATTTCCATTCCTAATTTTATCAATTTGAGTCCTCTCCCTTTTCTTTCTTGATAGTCTGGCTAAATAGAGACTCATCAATTTTGTTCATCTTCTCAAAGAACCAACTTTTACTTTTGTTGATCTTTGTTATTGTTTTCTTCGTTTCTGTTTCATTTATTTCTGCTCTGATCTTTATGATTTAGTTCATTCTACTAACTTTGGATTTTCTTCATACTTCTTTCTTTAGTTGATTTAGGTGTAAGATTACATTGTTTGAGGTATTTTTTGTTTCGTTCATTCTACTAACTTTGGATTTTCTTCATACTTCTTTCTTTAGTTGATTTAGGTGTAAGATTACATTGTTTGAGGTATTTTTTGTTTCTTGAGATTAGATTTAATTACTATAAACTTCTTAGAACTGCTTTTGCTGTGGTCCATTGGTTTCGGGTTGTTATGTTTTTGTTGTCATCTGTTTCTATGTATTTTTTATTTCCTGTTTAATTTCTTCAGTGATTATTTAGCAGCACACTGTTTAGTCTCTATGTGTTTGCGTTTTTAGTTTTTTTTTCCCCCCCCTGTAATTGATTTCTAATTTCATAGTGTTGTATTGTGGTCAGGAAAGATGCTTGACATAAATTCAGTTTTCTTAAGTTTTACAAGGCATGTTTTGTGACCCAAAATGTGGTCTATCTTAGAGGATGTTCCATGTACAATTGAGGAAAAGTGTATTCTGCCATTTTGGGGTAGAATATACTATAAATATCAGTTAAGTGTATCTGATCTATTTTGTTATTTAAAGCTGGTGTTTTTTAACTTATTTTGTTTGATAATCTGTCCACTGATGAGAGGGATGTTAAGGTCCCCCACTATTATTGTATTACTGTCCATTTCCCCTTTTATGGATATTAGCATTTGCCTTATGTATTGATGTGCTACTATTGGCTGTGCTCAGTTGCATCTGACTCTTAGCAACCCAGTGGACTGTAGCCTGCCAGGCTCCTCTGTCTTTGGAATTTTCCAGGCAAGAATACTGGAGTGGGTCGCTGTTTCCTGCTCCAGGGGATCTTCCTGACCCAGGGATCAACCTGCATCTCTTGCATCTTCTGCACTGGCAGGCGGATTCTTTACCACTAGTGCCTCCTTGGGTGCATAAATGTTTATATCAATAATTGTCATATCTTCTTTCTGGATTAATCCCTTGATCATTATTAGTCCTTACTTATCTCTTGCAACAGTATTTCTTTTCAAATCTATTTTATCTGATACAAGGATTGCTACTGCAACTTTGTTAAATTTTCCATTTACATGGAATATCTGTACATCCCCTCATTTTCAGTATCCCTAGGTCTGAAGTCTCTTGTAGACAACATACATACAGATTTTGTTTTAATATCCATTCAACCAGTCTATGTCTGTTGGGGCATTTCATCTATTTACATTTAAGGTAGTTATTGATATGAATGTTCCTATCACTATTTTCTTAATTGTTTTGGGTTTGTTTTTGTGTATCTCTTTCTTGTTTCCTGCCTAGAGAATTTCCTTTAGCTTTTGTTGTAAAGCTGGCTTGGTAGTGCTGAATTCTCTTTTTTGCTTGTCTGTAAAGCTTTTGGCTTTTTGATCAAGTCTGAATGAGATCCTTGCTGAATAGGGTAGTATCTGTTGTAGGTTTTTCCCATTCATCACTTTAAACATATCCTGCCACCACCACCCCCTCGCCCCCCTTATGGCCTACAGAGTTTCTGCTGAAAAGTCAGCTTGTAGCCTTATGGGGATTCCCTTATATGTTATTTTTTGTTTTATCCTTGCTGCTTTTAATACTTTTTTGTGCTTAACATTTGTTAGTTTGATTAATATGTGTGTTGGTGTGTTTGTCTTAGGGTTAATCATCTGTGGGACTCTTTGCACTTCCTGAACTTGGGAGGCTATTTCCTTTCCCATGATTGGGAAGTTTTCAACTATAATCTCTTCAAATATTTTCTCAGACTCCGTCTTTTTCTCTTCTTCTTCTGGGACCTCTATAATTTGAATGTTAGTGAGCTTAGTGAGGTCTCTGAGTCTGTCTTCAATTCTTTTTATTCTTTTTTCCTTATTCTGCTCCTCAGCAATTATTCCCACCATTCTATCTTCCAGTTCACTTATTTGTTCTTCTGCCTCAATTATTCTGCTATTGATTCATTCTAGTGTATTTTTCTTTCAGTTATTTTGTTGCTCATCTCTGTTTGCCCTTTAGTTCCTCTAGGTCTTTGTTAAACATTTCGTGTATTTTCTCTATCCATGCCCTCTATTTCATTTCCAAGATTTTGGATTATTATTATAAATTCTTTTTCAGGTACGTTGCCTATTTCCTCTTCCTTTATTTGGTCTTATAGGATTTTACCTTGTCCCTTCATCTGTAACATACTTTTCTGTTGTCTCTCTCTCTTTTTTTTTTTTTTGAGTGGGTCTGTGTTCCTGTCTTACTGTTGTTTGGCCTGAGGTTTCCAGAACTAGAGTTTGT
The DNA here is from genome assembly GCA_006410935.1 of Redunca redunca. NCBI lineage: Eukaryota > Metazoa > Chordata > Mammalia > Artiodactyla > Bovidae > Redunca > Redunca redunca. Next base: position 109,942 of record SJYQ01002262.1, read on the forward strand.
AGGCAGTTGGGCAGAATCAGGTCTAGGGGTTGAGATGATACTTCTGGAAGACCTCACTTCAATTAACAGTCCCTGTGGTCTCAGGTTCTGTTAGTTCAGCAGTTCAGACTCAGTGCTCCAATCATAGGAGTTCAGGCCTGACCTCTGGCCCATGAACTAAGCATGGCAAAATGAAACAGAAATAAAAACAAACGAAACAAAAAGGGTGGAGGGGGGGAGACAACAACAAAGCATAAAAAATAAAATAAATTTAGGAAATTAACTGATATATTAGAAAAATAAAAATATAAATGAAACAACCAGCACAAATTATAACAGAACCAAAAAAGAAAAATATTACTGGAAAAAAACCTTGGCTGTGGGAAGCAGGGCTTAGGGGCAGGGTGTAGGCTCATGATCTGTACAGCCAGAAAAGGCCCTTGGAATGGTGGGGGCAGGGCCTATGCCTAGCACAGCCCAGAGGGGACCCCAGAGTGCCTGCTGCTTCAAAGTATGGAGGATCAGGCCAGGGACTCAGTAGGCTCCCAGGGGCAGAGAGAGTGGGGGGAAATGGTACATGCATTCCCCTTGATCCTCCAGTCCCTGAGGATCCCTCCCTGTCTAGCTCCACTCTTCCTTCCCAACTCCCTCTCATACCCCCAGGATCCACATGGCACCTGTCATATTTCCACTTCTCCTGCCCTTTCCCACCCACCCATGTGTGACCCCCATCACTTGGGAGTTGCTCCCATCCATGTGGGTATCAAGATCCCCCAACAGTGTCTGGTTAGGTACCTTTGTGGTGAGGAGGTGTAGATTCTATGTCCTCACACTCCATCAACTTCTGTACATTGGTGGTGGCTTAGCCGCTAAGTCGTGTCTGACTCTTGTGACCCCATGGACTATATAGCCTGCCAGGCACCTCTGTCCATGGGATTTTCCAGGCAAGAATACTGGATTGGGTTGCCATTTCCTTCTCCAGGGGATCTTCCTGATCCAGGAATTGAACCCAGGTCTTCTGCATATAGCAAGAAGAGATAAGAAAACCTTCTTCAGTGACCAATGCAAAGAAATAGAGGAAAAGAACAGAATGGGAAAGACTAGAGATCTCTTCAGGAAAATTAGAGATACCAAGGGAACATTTCATGAAAAGATCGGCTCGATAAAGGACAGAAATGGTATGGACCTAACAGAAGCAGAAGATACTAAGAAGAGGTGGCAAGAACACACAGAAGAACTGTACAAAAAAGATCTTCACCACCCAGATAATCACGATGGTGTGATCACTCATCTAGAGCCAGACATCCTGGAATGTGAAGTCAAGTGGGCCTTAGAAAGCATCACTACGAACAAAGCTAGTGGAGGTGATGGAATTCCAGTCGAGTTATTTCAAATCCTGAAAGATGATGCTGTGAAAGTGCTGCACTCAATATGCCAGCAAATTTGGAAAACTCAGCAGTGGCCACGGGACTGGAAAAAGGTCAGTTTTCATTCCAATCCCAAAGAAAGGCAATGCCAAAGAATGCTCAAACAACCGCACAGTTGTAGTCATCTCACATGCTAGTAAAGTAATGCTCAAAATTCTCCAAGTGAACCGTGAACTTCCTGATGTTCAAGCTGGTTTTAGAAAAAGCAGAGGAGCCAGAGATCAAATTGCCAACATCCGCTGGATCACGGAAAAAGCAAGAGAGTTCCAGAAAAACATCTATTTCTGCTTTATTGACTGTGCCAAAGCCTTTGACTGTGTGGATCACAATAAACTGGAAAATTCTGAAAGAGATGGGAATACCAGACCACCTGACCTGCCTCTTGAGAAATCTGTATGCAGGTTAGGAAGCAACAGTTAGAACTGGACATGGAACAACAGACTGGTTCCAAATAGGAAAAGGAGAATGTCAAGGCTGTATATTGTCACCCTGCTTATTTAACTTATATGCAGAGTCCATCATGAGAAACACTGGACTGAAAGAAACACAAGCTGGAATCAAGATTGCCGTGAGACATATCAATAACCTCAGATATGCAGATGACACCACCCTTATGGCAGAAAGTGAAGAGGAGCTAAAAAGCCTCTTGATGAGAGTGAAAGAGGAAAGTGAAAAAGTTGGCTGAAAGCTCAACATTCAGAAAACAAAGATCATAGCATCCGGTCCCATCACTTCATGGGAAATAGATAGGGAAACAGTAGAAACAGTGTCAGACTTGATTTTTCTGGGCTCCAAAATCACTGCAGATGGTGACTGCACCCATGAAATTAAAAGACGCTTACTCCTTGGAAGGAAAGTTATGACCAACCTAGACAGCATATTCAAAAGCAGAGACATTACTTTGCCNGCCAATCGCAGGGCAAGGACGCCGCGGGCCCCGCCCAGCGGATCAGCTGAGGGATCTGCGATGTCTGTTGACAGCAGCGGTGGCTGCGCGGCCGGTTCCGGGTTCGGCGCGGGGCGGGGGGTAAGCTGGCGACGGGCGCGGGCGTCCGGCGGGACGCTGGGGAGGCTCGCGGTGCGGGCCGCAGCGGTGGGGCGCGGGCGCCGAGGAGAAGCGGCAGGCCGCAGCCTCTGCCCTTGCGGTCCGGGTCTCACCCGACGTTTCCGGGTCTCGTCAGATGTGAATCCGATGGAGCGGCCGGGGGAAGGCGAGCAGCCGCCCCAGCAGCAGCCGTGGGGGAGGCTTCTTCGCCTGGGCGCCGAGGAGGGCGAGCCGCACGTCCTCCTGAGGAAACGGGAGTGGACCATCGGGCGAAGAAGAGGTGCGGGGCGGAGAGCGGGCATGGGAAACGTGGGACGGGCGGGGGACAAGCCTGGGGATGGGTTAGGGCACGGGGGCGGGGACCAGGGACCCGGGATAGGGGTGGGGGACGGGGACTGAAGGATAGAAGCCGGGGGCTGAGGGCGGAAGCCTGGTGATATGAGCAGGGCGAGACCGGGCCCACCAGGCTATGGGAGGCCCCTGGGCGGGGCGCATTCTGCCGTCCAGTTTTTCCAGTGGAATGGGCTTTCGTGTAACAGCTGCCATGTATTCACTTAATGGTCTGCCCAGTCACTTCTGAGTGCTTCATTCAGGTTATTTAATTCTCACCACAACTTTATGAAGTAGATATAATTTATCCCCGGGAATGCAATCTTCTCAAGTTTATTACTACCCAAAGCATCTTCTCTAACCTTAATAGAAATGAAATTAGAAAGCAAAGCAGAAGGAACACTGGAAAATCCACAGATATGTGGAAATTAAATAACATTCTTAAAGAAGCAGTGGGTCTAAGAAGAAATCAAAAGGGAAATTAGAAAACATCTTGACGTAAGTAAAAATATCATGTGTGAAGATCGCTCAGTCATGTCCAACTCTTTGCGACCCATGGATTATATGCATGCATGCGAAGTCGCCTCAGTCGTGTCCGACTCTGTGCGACTCTATGGACAGCAGCCCACAGGATTCTCCAGGCAAGAATACTGGAGTGGGTTGCCATTTCCTTCTCTGCATGAACTATATAGTCCATGGAATTCTCCAGGCCAGAATACTGGAGTGGGTAGCCTTTCCCTTCTCCAGGGGATCTTCCCAACCCAGGGATTCAACCCAGATCTCCCACATTGCAGGAGGATTCTTTACCGGCTGAGCTATCAGGGAAGCCCCAGACTATAATGTACCAAAACTTAGGGGATGCAGATAAGCAGTGCTTAGAGGGAAATTTATAGCTGTAAACAACTACATTAAAAAAGATCTCAAGTCCCAGCTCTTCGAATAGAGTTGCTTAAATATTTGTTGATTTAATGAAAGGGGAATCTAAGGACTTGAAGAAAGTCACACAAGTAGTGAGAGGAAGAGCCCTCACCCTCCATGCTTACTGCCTCTGCTGCTGCCACTTCAGTCGTGTCCAACTCTGTGAGACCCCATAGATGGCAGCCCACCAGGTTCCCCTGGGTGCCAGAATAAGAACACTGGAGTGGGTTACCATTTCCTTCTCCAGTGCATGAAAGTGAAAAGTGAAAGTGAAGTCGCTCAGTCCTGTACTGCCTCTAGACTGCTGATAATTTAACCTCCCTTGTAGCTTTCATACTGAGAGTGCAGTGAACTGATGAGGCCAACAAAAATATTTTGGTTTTATGCAAATTAATAAATTGTGACTCTGGGAATTCCTTGGTGATGCACTGTCTGAGACTCTGCACTCCCAATGCAGGGGAACTGGAGTTCCATCCTTGGACAGGGAACTAGATCCCACATGCCGCAAATAAGTTCACAAGATGCAACTTAGACCTAATACAACCAAATAAATAAATAATTTTTTAAATGAAAATAGTACATTGTTTTTCTGACTTTATACTTTAAATGAGAGAATGAGAAAAATTACTGTTTAAGAGCAAGTAATTTTTGGCTTCATTTTACCCAGTACGATGTACCTGTACCTGTTTTTCTGTTGGGGTCTTTTGGGAGACAGTCTTAAACCCCAGCATCAAGTTATTATTTTTTTTACAACTTTAAAAACATTTATGGATTATTAGAAACTTTTCAAGATGCATTAATTGGTATAAATGGATGTTTGATGAAGAGCAGAAGCCCTGGAGACCGCCACCTCCAGGCCCACCATGACACCAGCAGAAGCAGCAGCACCACCACCACAGTACAATTTACTTTGGGTTAAAAATTTACATTTCAATGCCTTTGTACCTACTTCATAGGGTCACTGTGAAGATTAAAGAAGTCCTGGCTAAGAGTTAGCACTTAAGGTTAGCCATTGTTATTATAACACAACACTATAGTATCACTTTACACGTTAATACAAGGAAGCTCCAATACTTTGGCCACCTGATGCGAACAATCGACTCTGGAAAAGACCTTGATGATGGGAAAGATTGAAGGCAAAAGCAGAAGAGGATGAGATGGTTGGATAGCATCACTGATTCAATGGACATGAACTTGGGCAAACTCTGGGAGATAGTGAGGAACAAGGCAGCCTGGTGTGCTGCAGTCCATGGAGTTGCAAAGAGTTGGACATGACTTAGTGACTGAACAACAAAGCAAGAAACGTAAATATGTAGTTAAGCTGATTCAATGAAAATCCTTTCCTTGAATGTATTAACCTTTCCAGCAAAATGTAGAGTTTAAAAGTCTGCCCAGGCCTCCATAACAAAAAACCACAGATCAGGAAGCTTAAACAACAGAAATTTATTTCTTATACTTCTAAAGAGTCTAGGAAGTCCAAAATCAAGGTGTCAGTTGATTTGTTTCCTGATGAGAACTCTTCTTCCTAGATCACAGAGAGCTGCCTTCTCTTTCTGTCCTCGCATACTGGACCAAGAGACCTGTGGTATCTCCCTCTTAGAAATAGTTCAGCCCTCTCAGATTGAGGCCCCACCCTAATGATCTTATTTAACTTTATCATCCAGAGTCACTCTTTCTAAATACTGTCACTTTAGGGGATAGGGTTTCAGTGTATAATTTTGGGGGGCACACAGGCTATAGAACTTGATTATTTTAAAACTGTTACACACCTGCTATGTACAAGGGATTATTTTGAGAAAAAGGGAGAGCTGAGTTGATGTATAGGGGGGGAAGTGGGAGTCCTCGCTTTCCCAAAGAGCTCCCCATTCTTGGGGAGTGGCAGAAATGCATACCAGCCATGGAGAGATTAATGAACAAGCACACAATATTCCATTCTCAATTGGAATGCTGATATTCTGGCAGGGAGAAGCTTATTAAAACCCCACTCCGGTGCCACAGTGACCAGCCTGTCTCTGGGGCTGTGAGACCATACTGGTGGTTTTGCTCAGTGTAATGGGACAGTCTTGACCACAGGTGAAATTCACCTCAGATAAATGTAACAAAATACTTCCCATAATTTGGAGTGTTTGGGCAAATAAGGTTTAAGGATTATGGAAGCATAGTTCACACTTAGTAAAATTTGCCCTTTTTAGGTGTTCAGTGAGTTTTGAAAAATGGAGGCACCACTACCATCAAGATACAGAACATTTCTATCACCTCAGAAAGTTCCTGGTGGTCTTTTGGAGTCTGTCCCTGCCCTTTCAGCCTCAAATCCTGACACTCACCTATCTGATTTATGCCCCTGTAGTTCTTCCTTTTCCAGAACACCATCTAAAGCCATCTAAGGGAAATCACAAATTACTGCAGCACTGTCTTTGGGTCCAGCTTCTTTCTCTTGGCTGGTGCTTTTGAGGTTCATCCTTGGCAGCTATGTGTATCAAGTGTGTTCCTTTTTGTTGCTGGGTGGTGTTCTGCAGTGTGTGTATTAATTCATCACCAGTTGATGGGTACTTGTACTGTACTGCTTCCCACGTTTGGTTATTAAAAATAAAGCTACTGTAGGGAATTCCCTAGCTGTCCAGTGATTAGGACTGTGTGCTTTCACTGCCGAAGGTGCAGACTCAATCCCTGGTTGAGGAACTAAGATCCAACAAGCCGCGGGGCATGGCCCCCAAAACAATAAAATAAAGCTACTATAAACCTTAGTAGCTGTGGTGCAAACCTATCATAGGCAGATTAGTGACTTGGTATTAAAACACTCCTGAAAGCATTTATTCTTTTGATTTTAGGAGAGAACAAAGTATTTGAAGATTTCCCCCTTGGACTTAATGAGAATACAGTAATTGTAGCTATAGATAAATCCCTGTTTTGTTTTAAATTTTCTTAAAAATGTATGTGTACCTGTGATAACTCACTCAGTCATAATTTTGTGACCATTTATGAAACCTTAGATTACACAGAAGAAATTCAGGACTACAATACTGAAGATATTTAATAAGCCCCTTAGGTTTTTCTCAAAGTTCTATAATACTTATCAGGTTGTCTGCATACATGTGCATATTGTAAAAATGTCACCATGAAGCTGTTGATGTATAGCTAGAGGTGTTGATGGGGTATATCCTCTGGGTCATGAGGAAGCAGAAAGGTTCAAGACATAGTCCCTTTTCCTTTTGGATTAACACTTAAATGCTTTTTGGGTCTTGACTTAGTAGGTCTTGACTTCTGGTCATATGATATCATTAAACGAAGCATAGTGTTGTGCCCAGTACCCACAGTTGTATTCCCCTTCTCTGCACACCCTCCTCTGTTTTAGGTTGTGACCTTTCATTCCCTGGCAATAAATTGGTCTCTGGAGATCACTGTAAAATTACAGTGGATGAAAAATCTGGTCAGGTATCACTGGAAGATACCAGGTAAGCTCTTTCTGAACTTCTTTCCTATTTCCTCTTGTAGCTTCAGGAAGCCGACTTTAGCCAGTGACTGAAGAGAAGAGACAAAGGCCCACTTTCTATAGCTCAGAAGTCTGCTAGGGTCTCTGGGTATTGGGAGATATATTTTCTGGCTTCTGGGATGGGCTACTTAGTGACGCTGGTGCCTGTGACAATTAGTGAATGTTTTCAGATTAAAGCAAAAATATCTCAGAAGTAAGACTTAAAAGGCAGTGATAAATTTTGGGTTTTTACAAACATATGCAAGTTCAGTTCAGTTCAGTCGCTCAGCTGTGTCCGACTCTTTGCAACCCCATGAATCACAGCACGCCAGGCCTCCCTGTCCATCAGCAACTCCCGGAGTTCACTCAGACTCATGTCCATCGAGTCCATGATGCCATCCAGCCATCTCATCCTCTGTCGTCCCCTTCTCCTCCTGCCCCCAATCCCTCCAGCATCAGAGTCTTTTCCAGTGAGTCAACTCTTCATATGAAGTGGCCAAAGTACTGGAGTTTCAGCTTCAGCATCACTCCCTCCAAAGAAATCCCAGGGCTGATCTCCTTCAGAGTGGACTGGTTGGATCTCCTTGCAGTCCAAGGGATTCTCAAGAGTCTTATGCAAGTTAGGCTTCCCCAAATCAAGAAGTTTCCCTTTCTTTTTTACTATTACACCACATAAGTAGTGTGTGAAAGTGAAAAGCTTTTCAAATTTCACTTACCCACTAAAAATATATACATATTTATTTTGGATTAATAGGATTATACTATTATACTGTTGTTGTAATAACCAAAGGCTCAGTGGCTGAAAACAACAGCAATCTGGGATATTATAGGCCTGGGGTCCCAAAGTCCAACTCAGGTCTCATTGGCACCAGCTCTTTCTGGAGGCTTTAGAGGAGAAGCTGTCTTCTGTGCCAGCTTCCAGAAGCCACTGCCTCCCTTGGCTGAGGTGGCTGGAGGGGCAGGGGTGTTCCATGCAGAAGGAACAGCAGCTGCAGAGGTCCAGGAGCACCAGCAGGAAGACCCCAATGTCCACGCTGGAGAGACCGGACTTTAGTCTGAGAACAGTAAGTAAAGAGTCACTAAGGGGTTTAAGCACCCCTTGGAGAAGGAAATGGCAACCCACTCCAGTATTCTTGCCTGGAAAATCCCGTGGATGGAGGAGCCTATAGGCTACAGTCCATGGAGTCGCAGAGTCGGACACGACTGAGTGACTTCACTTTCACTTTTTAAGCAGAAAAGCAAAATCATACTTTTGGGTTAGAAAGAGCTTGAGGATGGATCTTGAGCCTCCCAGCAGAGCTGTGGCCGTATGAGACAGCTTTACTGGTCTCTGTAAGTGGGCTTTTACTGGGAAGGCAGCCCAGCCTTCCAGGGACCTGCTGCCAGCTGAGGACTCAAAACAGAGATGTTTTGGTGTGACAACACCGCCTGCACTATTTACTGTCTGGCCCTATACAGAAATCTAGAGTAGTGGAAGCCTGCTCAGAGGCCAGGCTAGAGCCTCTTCCTCACTGGGGGTCATAAGAGTGCAGCCATGGAGTTAGGGGCGAGGTAGACCGAGTGCCCAAAATTGGCTAAGGGGGAGGAGGTTGCTCAGGTACGTTCCTCCCCTTGGTTGCAGTCTAGTCTCGGTCCACTCAGGAGGACCTCCTCAGGGAGGCACCTCCTGTCCCGTCTGACTCAGGCTTCTGTCTCTCCCAGTAGTATCCGCTGCCCTCCCATCCAGCAGTGTGGTCCCTGATTTTCTTTTTTAATATTTATTCGCTTATTTTAGGCTCTGCTGGGTCTTCGTTGCTGTACCAGGCTTCCTCTAGTTGTGGCGAGCACGGGCTACTCTTCTTTACTGTGCATGGGCTTCTCATTGCAGTGGCTTCTTTTGTTGTGGCGCATGGGGCTTCTCCACTTCTGTAGTTTCAGTATACAGACTCTAGAGACCAGGCTCAGCAGTTGTGGTGCACAGGCTTAGTTGCCCCATGGCATGTGGAATCTTCCCGGACCAGGGATACAACCTGTGTCCCCTGCATTCGCAGGCAGAATCTCAACCACGAGACCACCAGGGAAGGCCAAAAGGGGGCCCAAAGTCCAACTCAGGTCTCATTGGCATCAGCTCTTTCTGGAGGCTCTAAAGGAGAAGCAGCTGTCTTCTGTCCCAGCTTCCAGAAGCCACTGCCTCCCTTGGCTGAGGTGGCTGGAGGGGCAGGGGTGTTCCATGCAGAAGGAACAGCAGCTGCAGAGGTCCAGGAGTGCCAGCAGGAAGACCCGGATGTCCACGCTGGAGAGACCAGACTTTAGCCTGAGAACAGTAAGGAGTTACTAAGAGGTTTAAGCACCTGATTAACTGGTCCCTGATTAACTGGAGTGGCATCCCAAGCACAGGAATCACACTGTCTTCCTGTCATCGGTAGTTGTGTGTTGATTTGCTTCTGCCCAGAGCCTGTCTCAGGGCTTCCCAGGTGGCATTAGTGGTAAAGAACCTGCCTGCCAATGCAAGAGACGTAAGAGATGTGAGTTTGATCCCTAGGTCATGAAGATCCCCTTGAGGAAGGCATGGCAACTCCAGTATTCTAGCCTGGGAAATCCCATGGACAGAGGAGCCTGCCAGGCTTCGGTCCACGGGGTTGTACAGAGTCAGACACGACTGAAGCGACTTAGCACACAGAGCTTGTCTCATGGGGGCCGTCGGTGCTCATGTGAGGAATGAACTGAGAGGGGCTAAGGCTGCTGAAGGGAGGGGTAGGTCTATGGACAGAGTCTGGTACAGAAGAGAAGCTGGAAGTCAAAGGACATGCTGCTGGTGGATTCTAGGGCTTCACCAGGAGGAGAACATGAGTTTGGAACAGTGAAGACATTTAAACACTTGACAACATCATTTGGCTGCGAGTGACAGCACAACAGGCAAGGATTTCCTTAAGAGAATTGTAAGGCGGCACAAATGTTTATATCATTCCTATGAGTATTTATCATTTTCAAGATGATAGGGGCTTCCCTGGTAGTCCAGTGATTAAGACTCCACACTTCCAGTGCCAGGGGTGTCAGTTCAGTCCCTGGTTGAGGAATGAGATCCCATGTGCTATGCGCCGCCACCAAAAACTTTCTTAAATTAAAAAAAAAAAAATGGTAATATTGAACTGCTTTCCTACAATTATAGAAAAGGAAACTTTTAACTCCAAGTTATTTTAAGTAGGATAAATTCCATTTTGTTGCCCCTACAGCGCCAATGGAACTGTCATTAACAAGCTGAAGGTTGTTAAGAGGCAAACTTGCCCTTTACAGACTGGGGATATCATCTACTTGGTGTACAGGAAGAATGAGCCAGAACACAGTAAGAGGGGGGTTTCCTGGGCTGGACTAACAGGTGAGGTGTGGCAGGGGGCCCTGCAACAGCTAGAAAGCATTTGGGAAGAGGCTTATTGAAGCCAGTATTTCCTGAAGGAATGTTGGCTTACCTGCATCCTTTTTGTGTTTATATAGATTCTTGGTGTGGGTAGTGTCTGTTGAAGAATGGGAGTGTTGGCCTCGCAGTCTGAGCCCCAGGCATTCTTCAGAAATGTCACTGTGGTCATGAGCCATGGGTCTCAAAATGGTAGCCAAGGAGAAGTGAGTGAATGGGGAGGGGTGAGCTGACAGAAAAAGACTCCTAAATTGAGAATAAGACAGAATGGGGGCTGGAGGCCACAGATGGCTCTGCTCTGGGACACTTGACAGTAGACAGCAGAGGTCAGACAGGATTCCACTGGAGCTTGTCCCAATCTGAGCATCCATGTTTGTGGAAGAAGAACGATGCAGGACAGAATTAGGGGAGTCCTTCAAATGGTGCCCCCAAAATAGGAAGAAGGGGGCGGGTGTTCCCTAGGTTGTCCTCAACATAGTCAAAGCCACTCCTGGCCACACAGAAGGATCTCGTGTCCTCTTCTGGTGGTTTGAAATAAGCAAGGCATAGACTCATCCCTCCTTGTTTCTCTGCTTCCCTTAGTCAGCCTCTTCATGCCAGATGAGTTTCCTGAGGCTTATTTATTTTGGCTTTGGTTCAGATGTTTTGGATCACTTGCTTTAAATTCCCTTAAACAGGCAGCTGTGGTTATTAGCTGATAAGTCAAAATAGCCGACAAGGACAAAGTGGCTGTGAGGTAATGGGAGGGAACAGAAGAGAAATGTGAGTTCTCACCTGGCACATGACAGACAGTGCTCTGATTTGGTTAATTTCTTTCAGACGTGGCATACCTCTACGAATCTCTAAATGAAAAGCAAGGTGTAACACAAGACTCCTTTGGTAAGTGGGATTTTCCAAGAGGAGTGGATGTGTGCAAAGTGGGTCTGTGTGTTGGCTGTCTGCATCAACAGGAATAGTTTGCCTGAGGCGATGGTGCCCATCTGTGCCCTGACTGTATTTTCCTCCTGCTCCTGTGTTCACAGAAGCTAATAAAGAAAATGTGTTCCACGTGACCAAAGATACCTCAGGTGCAGGGCGAGGTGACGATCCTCAGGATCCCCAGGTCCTGCTGTTGTCGCCCACCACTCAGGTGTGCTTTGAGGAACCACAGCCATCGACGTCCACGTCAGACCTCTTCCCCACGGCCTCTACCTCTTCCATGGAGCCCACCTCTGCAGGCCGAGGGCCTCCCTCCAGCTCCAGTGAGAATGGGGGTCTCGGGGTGGTAGCTACAGAGCTTTTTATTCACTGTTCCTGCCCTGTGTTGTTACGGAGACAGACAAGCACTGAGGAGTTCATTGGTGGCGTTGGGCATCAGGCTGTCAGTAGTAAGGTTTCTGTAGCAGTCACTATCTTGTTCCATCCTCAAGAGAAAGCATGGGAATAGGGGACTATAGCAGTGTGGTATTTTTTACAGGTTATGTAATTGATATACTGTAAAAATCACACAGAATGAACCCTTCCAGTTTTCTGGGTTTTTTAACGGCGTCTTGTGTCACCTGCGCCTGGTTTGAATTAGTGACACTTCGATCTGCTGTCTCTTCTGAGGCGGGTGAATCAGACTTTTTCTTGTTTGTCCCTCTCACAGGCTCCAGAGGTGCAGACGTCTCTCCAAAGGGGTGTGGTCCATCTGTGACAAGTGATGAAATCTCCAGCTTCCCTTTGACTCTCCCAGACAGAGAGGGGGCTTCCTTTTCTCTGTTGGAACCCCAGGATCAGGAGGATTTGGAGCCTGTTAAGAAGAGAGTAAAAGCAGGTCAGAATCTTGAGGTTTCATGTAACCTCAGGGTCCCAGCAGGACCATCCGATCTGCACCTGTTGGGGCCCCACTGTCTGCCCAAAGCCTGAGGATGCTGTCTTAGGCTGACAGCAGATGGCAGCCTGGGCCCTTTCTTTCCTGTTTGTACCATTGGGATTGAACTGTGTTTACTGCCAGGATATGCTATCAGGCTGCAAACTACATTCTTTTTTTTTGGCTGTGCTGGGTCTTCACTGCTGCATGGGCTTTTCTCTGGTTACAGCAGGCAGGGCTACTCTAGTGACGTGTGCGCTTCTCACTGTGGTCGCTTCTCGTTGCAGAGCTCAGGCCCTGGGGCTTGCGGGCTTCAATCGTTGTGGCTCTGAGGCTCCAGAGCACAGGCTCAGTAATTGTGGTGCACGGCCTTAGTTGTTCTGTGGTATGAGGGGTCTTCCCAGATCAGGGATCAAACCCATGTCTCCTGCATTAGCAGGCGGGTTTTTTACCACTGAGCTACCAGGGAAGCCCCTGGAAACCATATTCTCAAGTTGCGACTCTGTCCTGATAAAACAGCCAATTTTTAAGAGTATGTTATCTTTAGGTGATAGTTTAGAGAAAAATCTATGCTGTAAAAGCCAAAGTTAAAAAGATTGTAAAAAACGTTTGGGAATGTAGTTGGTAAGACAGTAGCTGTAAGGCAGACCTGAGGGCTGCCGTGGATTGGAGCAGTGTGATGCAAAGGAAGATGGGCCTTAGAAAGAAACCCTAGTGTATTGAGTGGAAAATGAGTTGATGGACCTGGGAAGGTGTGGAATGAATTGGCAACAGATACATAAACAAGTATAAAAATGAAGCCATTTTTAATTATCAGAAATGAAAAATTATATAAGGAAGAAAAATTTAATATGCTGTTTGAACAGACTGTTTAAGCATAGTAATATATCTACAATATACTGACCCAGTAATTGTGTTAGAATAATATTGGGAAGGCTACTCAAAGGGCAAAATCCTTCTCTGTTTTAATGGATATCAGGAGATGATACCTAAAATCTTCAGTGTAAATGTAGCGTGACAATCCAGAAACACAGAGGCTGGGACTAGATGAAACAGCTAAAAGACACTGTTAGGCAGGAAGAAAGTCCTTTCCTCAGAGGAGGGGGGAATGGTGAAGGTGAGCAGAGGCTGGGGCAGAAGGCTGATGCTTTTGTTTTCTTTTAAATATTTGACTCTTTAAATCATGTTTCTCTAATAAAAATAAAAATTAATCTGTGATATAGAAAAATTAAACATGCCGGCCAAGAAAACAAAGAAAAGATTTTAAGCTCCTGGTAACATTTTTTAAATTTAATTATTTTTTAATTGGAGTATAGTTGCTTTACAACATTATATTAGTTTCTGCTGTGCAACAATAAGAATTAGCTATACATATACATATATCCCATCTTTCTAGAGCCTCCTCACCCACCCCCTACCCCATCCCACCCATCTGGGTCAACACAGAAACACCCAGCTGAGCTTCCTGTGCTGCACAGCAGCTTCCCACTGGCTATTCATTTTATATATGATAGTATGTGAAATATGTCAGTGCTGCTCTCCCAGTTTGCCCTACCTCTCCTTTCCCCACTGTGTCCACAAGTCTCTCTAGGTCTCTGTCTCTGTTCCTGCCCTGCAAATAGGTTCATCAGTGCTCCTGATCACATCTGATGGTCTGCATTTTCCAGCACTTTCCTGTATGCATATGAGTCACATTTTTTATTCAAACAAAAATGACCTTATACATAAATGCTATTTGACAACTGGCCTTTTCTCGTACCTATGTATCCTGAGTGTCTTTTTATACGATTAACTGTTCTAAAACAATCCTTAAATATACCAGATTATGAAACTTATTTTGAACCTTCTTAAAAATGCCCTTTGAAATACACAGAGGAAGAGGTCTTCTGTCCACAGCTTAAGACATCTATAAATCCAAGAGATGTGCTGCCTCCATGGTCATGACGGTCAGAATGTGTCCCTTCCCTTGCAGATGGGGAGCCAGACCTTAACCTGCCCATACTGGTCGCAGACCCAGGCAGAGACCCTCCCGCTGCCCTTGACGTCAGAGCCGAGGCCATGAAGCCAGACAAGATGGAGGAGACGCTCACGTGCATCATCTGCCAGGACCTGCTGCACGACTGTGTGAGGTACACCCAAGTGGGGTCCTATGGGAGGCCAAGGGTGGGGTAGGCCTTTGTGTCAGGTTGGAGGCTGCACCCACTGAGGGTGCCATAGCCATTTTCCTTGTATGGCTGACGAGCCAGGAACCAGGCTGGTGGCTGAAGCTACAGAGGAGCCCAAGAGACTGAGGTGCAGTGGCTCTGACCTCGGGTTGGCCTCAGGCGGAGCAGGAGAGCTGCACCGAGGGCTCGATGTCTCCTGGCAAAGGAAACTTGGCAGTTAGCATGGAGCTAGCCTCCTAGAACGAAGATCTTTCATTGCTTCTCTGTGGGAACTTGGAATTAATCTGTCTGAAGTTAGCGGAAATGCGTGTCCTTTCCACCCACACCCCGTGTCGCTGCTCTTCCTCCCTGGCCCTCCCTAGGGTGCCATGTGACCTCTAGTTTCTTTTTTTTTTTCTTCCTACTTTCTTGTGGTTGACAGGCACAGAGTTAGAGCAGTTGAGATGGGTGCCATGTTTTTGCACAGGGACTGTTTCTCTGGCGGGTTTTGGAAGGCAGGTGGCTTCCCCTGGCGTTAGCTGAGGCTGCAGACCTCACGCATGGTATGGGTGGAATACACAGGAAGCACAGGCCCAAGTCCCCGCTGAGGCAAAAGAGCATAGGGGCTGGGATGGGCAGTTGGCTCAATTTTCTGTTTTGTACCCGAACCTCAGTCTGAACAGGGCCATTTCCTCCTCCGAGGAAAGAGGCAGCGTGACCCTGGGTCCTTGATCCTCACGCCCCAGACCAGCTGTGCCCCTGGGGCCCTGGCATCCGAGAGGCTACTGCACTTGCCGGGGAGATGCTCCACCCAAGAGTGCCCCCAGTTCTCTGAAGCCCATCCCGTGCCCTCAGCCTGCAGCCCTGTATGCACACCTTCTGCGCTGCCTGCTACTCGGGCTGGATGGAGCGGTCTGCCCTGTGCCCCACCTGTCGCTGTCCAGTTGAGCGCATCTGTAAAAACCACATCCTCAACAACCTGGTGGAGGCATACCTGCTGCAGCACCCGGACAAGAGGCGCAGCGAGGAGGATCTGCGCAGCATGGCCGCCAGGAACAAGATCACACAGGACATGCTGCAGCCCAAGGTCAGGAGGGCCTTCTCCGACGAGGAGGGCAGCTCCGAGGACCTGCTGGAGCTGTCGGACGTGGACAGTGAGTCTTCGGACGTTAGGTGAGCCCCTTGGGCCTGGAGCGGGGTGGGTGGCCCAAGTCTGACCACCCCCAGGACCTGCTGGCCCAGGCCACTGCTGAGGCACAACCCGGCAGCCGTATTGCCTGCCTTGTGCCAAGCACACCACTCATTCAGGTGACCGTGATGAGGCTTGCTCACTGCCCTATCTCCTGTGATAGCCTTTTTTCTCTATTGTTATGCAGTGGAACATTTATTCTATTTTTTTGTTGTTTATCTGTATTGTTTTCCAGTTTATTAATATATAACTGATATACAGCCTTATAGAAGTTCAGGGTGTGTAGCATAATGCTTAGGCTTAATTATTGTGAGAGACTGGCCACAGGAAATGATACTTTTTTATTTGCTGAGTCCTCATCAAGTGCCTTGATTCACCAGCTAATACAAATACCACATAAGCACACTCACTCTCCACAGCTTATCTAGTGAACATACATCCTAGAGTATCACTTGAGGTACTTATCATCTGTCAGGGTATTATTACAGAAAAGCCACAGCCACCTGGTAGACAGGATGCAGTCCTAGGAGACCTTATTTTATCGGCTGATGTCTCCTGACTTAGAAGTCCAGGGTGTGAATTTTTGTGTTGAGGCCATAATATTTAAAAAGACAAACCCCCACCCCTAGTTTGTCTCTTTTCACAAAATTTAACATATAATGTTCAAGCAAAAAGAAAATAAAAAATCACTTTTGTGTGAAGTTTTTATTATATATTCATCCATTCATACACGTGTGTAGTCATACATGCTTAATTTTTTTTTATTAAGACATTTTTTGTAATATTTTGAAACCTAGGACAAAACCACAGTGCACATTCTGTGTTTACAGTTTAGTCCACATGTTATTTCTTGGAGACAAGCATGTGGAAGTAGGATGTTCATGTCATGAGTCTCCGTGAGAGGATATCTTGCTGTATTTCTGACGTCTGGTTGAGGATACAGTTTAGTCCACAAGTTATTTCTTGGAGACAAGCATGTGGAATAGGATGTTCATGTCAGGAGTCTCTGCAAGAGGATACCTTGCTGTACTTCTGACGTCTGGTCGAGTGCAAGATTGATGCTCGACAAATGCCCGCCGTTGAGTGCAGGTGGCGGCACTCCCCAGGGTGTGTGGAGGAACCCCAGTGATCCCTGAGACACTCAGGATATTGGGACAGGCAGGTAACTTATTCCCATTTACATGTTTTTCTTACAAACATGGCTGAGTGTCTTTTCAGCGTTGCTGCCTTTTCTAGTCATGTCTTGCCTGTCCTTCCTATGGGTGCCGGGCTCAGGCAGGCATCCTCTGACTGAGACCAGAGAAGAGTCTACATGTGCCTTTCCTGCGGATTATGTTTTACCATCTGCAGGTTTGAAGGCTCAGCTGAGGAGCATACAGCTGAAAGGCGCTGTGGACAGCGGCATCCAGCCCTGTGCATTTTCAGATTTTAATGAGGGGAAGGGTGTGCACTGGGTGGCATCTGACCTGCCAGAGCGCGCCCTGCCCAGTGTGGGGACAGGAAGGCTCCACTCCAGGGGATGGCTCGGGGTCGAGGGGCAGGCAGGAGATGTCTCCAGATTCCAGGAGTGTCTGAGGGAGAGAGCTCTGGAGAAGTATGGGAAAAGGGGGCTGGGAGGTGGCAGGGAGCAGAGCCTGCCGACTGCTGCTGTGCGGGTTGAGTGTAGGGGGCTAAGGGGTGCTGGAGGGCAGTTGTCCTTCCCCTTCACACACACCAGGTCCAGCAGCTGATGCAGAGCTGAGACGTGGAGGCGGGACGAGGCCCATGAGCTGGGGTCTGGGTCTTGGCTTGTCATTCGGGCTGGGGCTGTTGTTGCTACCCTCAGCCTCACACACCAACCAGAGCAGGTGTCATCTCATCCCCCCGAGCTCTGTGCTTTCCTTGCAGCCAGCCGTCCATCGTGTGCAGACAGTGCCCTGAGTACCGCAGGCAGGCGGGGCAGCCCCTTCCCTACCCAGGGCCCGGCAGCGAGCCAGGGGCACCGCAGGCCCCCGGGGATGCACCGTCCACGTCCGCCAGCGTCACAGCAGGTGAGATGGCCACTCCCTCCTTGCTGTCCTGACCGCTCCGGGTGTGAGTGGCACTTCTGCTGGCTCTTCTCTGCTCAGATAGCTCACTGCTTTTCGTGACCTGTTTTGAGCTAAGAAACCAGATAATCACCTTTATTTGTGGATCTCTGCTCTTAAACACACAGTCCTGATTCTGACACTTACCCTTCCCCACCCCTCCCCACTACTACCTTAGGGCAGTCAGCATGCCCTGGGATGCTTGCCAAAGCTGAAGTGACCATCACACATGGGCCCCTCCAGTGAGGGACTGGCCTCTTTCCAGCAACAGGATGTAGTTTTACCAGAGCCACCCTGAACTGTCTGTTCGCTGCCCATTTCAGTGGGCGAGTTCCTAGGTGCCATTAAGAACGGGAAAATGAACATGTGGACTGTGGTTTGTGGCCCTACATTGTAGGGCCTGGCCTCATTGCCACTGTCAGCCTGAGCCTGTCTAGAGGCTGCTGACTTCAGGATTGTGACCCAGAGCCACATTCTTAACCATCTGCCGTATGTGCTGTGCTACGGCTCTTGGGGGTGTCCTTGTAGGCCCCTACGGGTGGGGATGGCCAGGGTGGCGCATGGAAGGCCCTGTTGTGACTATGGTGAATACACAGAGCCTCATGTGGTGCATGAGTGACCAGGGGCCAGGCCACATTGACACAGCTCCTGGGGCAGAGTTAGCCAACAGAGACTAGAGAAATCACTTTACTGTTTTATGATCTGTCCTTCCTTTACAGGAAATACTAGAAAACCTTCAAGTGGCCTTTGAAATCTTGCTCCAACTACTGAACCAAAAGATAGCTTCGGTCACTTTTCCATCTATTAAACCTTTTAGTTTGAGTGGTAGACCGTCACTTGGCTGGTAGCAAAACTGGCCTGAGATCTGTCCAGGTTTTCCTGTAGGTCTGTGTCCTCGTGCGTATCTTGTAGCTGCCCCTCCAGGTGTGGGCCGAGCCGCTCGTGCTGCTGCTCCAGTGCTGGTGGCACCAGCCTGAGCAGGCTGTCTGTCCCGCAGCCCAGGACTACGTGTGCGCCCTGCAAGGAAGCCACGCCATATGCACCTGCTGCTTCCAGCCCATGCCCGACCGGAGAGCAGAGCGTGAGCGGGACCCCCGCATCGCCCCCCAGCAGTGTGAGTGAGGGTGTGGGTGTGGGTGTACACCATCTGCCCGGGGCCCCTCCCCACCTCAGAGCCTGGTTTTCAAAGTGCCATGGACTTCTGTGTGTGGTTTGAGCTAAATATACAGTTCTGTGTTTTCCACCTGTGTCACCAGGTATCCCTGCAGGACTGTGTTGATAATCTCTCTTTGGTCACCAGTTGATACCCACCCCTGTCATACACACAGGGGCTCTCTTTCTAGATCCTGTGTCTGACAGGTCACCCCAGTAGTTCTCCAGTGTCACATTTTATTCTGTTCTGTTGGCTGCATAGTTTGTTGGATCTCAGTTCCCCGAGCAAGGACTGAACCCCGTCCAAGGTGTCATTTTAAAATCTAACAGCTGAAATGTACGGCACATTAACAGTTTCTAGATGGTGGTGAAAATCGAGCTTGTCATTTATTTAATGGTTACATGAACTTCCTCCTCACCATGTGGCGTGACTGGTGCATGTCCTCTGTGTCCACAGGTGCCATCTGCCTGCAGCCCTTCTGCCACCTATACTGGGGCTGTGCCCGGACTGGCTGCCTCGGCTGCCTGGCCCCGTTCTGCGGTAATGCCGGCCCCACCACCGATCGCCACCACCTTTCCTTGTTTGCTTGGTATACTTGAGGCCAGTGGTGGGCTGGCTGTGTGCCTGAGCAGGGAAAGGCCACATGGGTCGCCATGAAGTAGCTGCCTTTTCCTGGAGGTCTGCATAGGTTTGCAAGTGTCAGTGAGTGTTGGCTCCAAGACAGCAATAACAACAACAAGGGAACTCTGAGTCATGCATAAGGACCACCCCCACTAAAAACACATGTCTGGACTTCAGAACCCCAGACCAGGGGCTATGCAGACTGGACCATTTCTGGGGGGAGTGGAATGGAATGCCTTTTACTTTTTCTCTGTTTGAAATTATACTTCATCACAGAACTTTTTTTTTTAATTAAACTTTCTATTTCATTATGGGGTATAGCTGATTAACAAACAATGTGATAGTTTCAGGTGAACAGCAAAGGAAATCAGCTATACATATACATGTATCTTTTCTCCCCCAAACTCCTCTCTCATCCAGGCTGCCATATAACATTGAGCAGAGTTCCCTGTGCTATGCTATAGGTCCTTGTTGGTTATCCATTCTAAATATAGCAGTGTGTACATGTCCATCCCAAACTCCTTAACTCACCTCCCGCATCCTTCCCCTGCCACGCCCATGACCATTATGTCACACAACTTTTCATTCTTCATAGAATCCATAATGAATGAAAGTTGGTTATCCTGTCAGGTGAACAGTGCTTTCATAAAGTGCATATGAAATGGGTAATGCTGCTTCCCTCCATCCCAACAGAACTCAACCTGGGTGACCGATGTCTGGATGGGGTGCTGAGCAACAACAACTACGAGTCGGACGTCCTGAAGGTACAGGCCAGGGGGAGGCCTCCCAGGACTGTCCCGTGTTGTGACTCTGCGTGTCTGTCTGTGCATGTCTGCCTGTTGTGACTCTGCATGTCTGTTTATCCCTGTATCCCCCCAGATAGGTATTCCTCCTTGCCCTTCACACTGAGAAGCCATAGGAATTGTGTTACACAGTTCGAGCTCCTGCTCAGCCTGCCCGGGGCAGGCAGGGGGAGCTGCTGGCCCTTGGGTGGAACCAGGACTGCCCACTGGCCCTCTTCATGCATTTCAGGAGGCAGCTGGCTTTTAGAATTTCAGGGTTTAACATGCACATGTGTTGCTTGCCAGGGGTCTTCCCTTCACCCCAGTTATGTGCGGTATGACACCCCCAGGGCCAGGCCTTTCTCATCTGAACAGCACCTCCTCTACCCCACTGCTCTCTGGCTAGGTATTCACAGGCACGCTCTTGTAGGTTTACACAGCCAGAACCAAGCAGCTCCATGTGTCTTGAGGGCAGGGCCACCCAGATGTAGACCCTGGCTTCCTTGTCACGTAGTCGTGGGCCTGTCACCACACTGTGGCCGCTCAGGCTACAATTAGGTCTTACTGCTCCTGTGCCATAGGAATGTCTTTGCAGAATTTCAGAAAGAGAGTGCCAACTCTTACACTTGAGGCTCTAAAGCTAGCCTGCCCTTTGAGACTGAGAAGCTCCATGGTCGAAAAGTTTGGCTGTGCTGCGTGGGTGTGATACCAGGTCTGTCCCAGGCCT
Organism: Redunca redunca; assembly: GCA_006410935.1. NCBI lineage: Eukaryota > Metazoa > Chordata > Mammalia > Artiodactyla > Bovidae > Redunca > Redunca redunca. The sequence goes on from SJYQ01002262.1 coordinate 131,014, forward strand.
CCTGTTCCAACAGGCCATCCAGTCCTCCCAGCTGAATTCCTGGAAGCAGGTCCCCTAACTTTATGCAACGCTCACTCTCTGCAAGTGCCCACCACACTTGCGTGTTTTGGCTCTACCCACCTTCCAGGGCCTTTTATGAAATGTCAGCCCTCTTTGCCATTTGTTATATGTTCTTTTTTTTGTTTTGTTTTGTTTTATATTTATGTATTTATTGGCCAGGCTTTTCTCTGGTTGCAGAGACCAAGGATTACTCTCTAGTTGCACTGCATGGGCTTCCTGTTGCCGTGGCTTCTCTTGTTGCAGAGCACGGGCTGTAGAGCCTGGGGGCTTCAGTAGTTGCAGCAATGGGCTCTGTAGTTATGGCCCTATGGTCTCAGCTGCCATGCAGCATGCAGGACCTTCCAAGACCAGGGATCAAACCAGTGTCCCCCCACATTGCAAGGCGAACTCTCAATCACTGGACCACCAGAGAAGCTCCCTCTTTGCCATTTTAGTGTTTCCTTCTCCAAGCTCATGTTTCTTTTCTTGCCCATTCCCCTGTTACAGAATTACCTGGCCACCAGGGGTTTGACATGGAAAAACATGTTGACTGAGAGCCTTGGGGCTCTGCAGAGGGGAGTATTCCTGCTGTCTGGTAAGCCTTGTTGTGCCTGCTTGACCCCCACTGATGGTGGTGTTTTCCAGGGGCACCTCTGCCTCTGGTCAAGCGGTCCCTCCTGCCTGTCCACACACTGGCAGTATTGCTTGTTGGCTTCCCCATGTTCACTCCTGCAACCTCTGCCCACCCTGGCAGAGACAGACAGAAAGGTCCTTATACTTTGAGATTTCTTTTTCTTATTGGGTTTGAGTCGACGTGACATGTTCCAGAATCTTTTCTCATACAGGGGAGGGAAGGAGCACAGCTGGCGAGGTGCTGGCCCCACCACTGGTCAGCATTGACATCCTAGGGCTGGTTGTCAGGGTCTTTGCTGGCCTGTCCCTCAGTGCATCAAGTGACTCAGTGAAGGTTTACCCTCTCTCCCAGGGACACCTAGTGCTTTGTGAAGTGTGAACTTTTGTCACTAATGGAGGGTGCAGAAAAATCAGTGAGTGATTTTTTTTTTCCCTAACACATAAATTATTATCAAAGACTTGAAAGGTACTAGGTTCTTTTGTCTCACAGACACATAGTGAATATCTTGAGTTTTCTTTGTTGGGACAGCTCTATGTGGTTGGATCTTAACTTCTTTTGCTTTTTAATGGCTATATTTATGAGAATGATGTGGTTCACAAAGAAAACGTTAAGTGGTACAAGAAAGTCTGAAGGATAAAGTGAAAATCATTGGAAATTCCACCACCTAAAATACACCCAGTCATAATACTTTGATAGCCACCTTCTAAATCTATGTACCCATGTGTGTGCATCATTTTCATAAATGAGATCCTGCCAGATATGCTTTTAATAACCTATTCACTCAACAGTATATCTCAAACTCTTCCTACGTCAACAAAGATCCATGCCTTGATTTGTTTTCGTTATTACTTAACATTCTGATACCATCGTTCATTTAGCCAGTTTGTTATTAAAGGGTATTTAAGTTCTTTCCAGCTTTTCACTGTTCGAACCACCATTGAAGCTGTCAAGCATGCAGTCCTGTAGGTTTCACAATCAGTTCCCGTCCCCGTGCCACCCCTCCCCCTCAAAAAGCACAGTTGTTCCCTAGGATGATAAACAGAACTACTGTCACTGGCTTGCATGGTTGAGGCGTGTCCTAGAGCCTGAGTGCCAGCATCCCTAAGCCTGTCAGCTGAATGTTTGCCCTCTCAGTTCAATTCAGTCGCTCAGTCGTGTCTGACTCTTTGCGACCCCGTGAATTGCAGCACGCCAGGCCTCCCTGTCCATCACCAACTCCCAGAGTTCACCCAAACTCATGTCCATCAAGTCAGTGATGCCATCCAGCCATCTCATCCTCTGTCATCCCCTTCTCCTGCCCCCAGTCCCTCCCAGCATCAGAGTCTTTTCCAATGAGTTAACTCTTCGCATGAGGTGGCCAAAGTACTGGAGTTTCAGCTTTAGCATCACTCCTTCCAGTGAACACCCAGGACTGATCTCTTTTAGAATGGACTGGTTGGATCTCCTTGCAGTCCAAGGGGACTCTCAAGAGTCTTCTCCAACACCATAGTTCAAAAGCATCAATTCTTCAGTGCTCATCTTTCTTCACAGTCCAACTCTCACATCCATACATGACCGCTGGAAAAACCATAGCCTTGACTAGATGGACCTTTGTTGGCAAAGTAATGTCTCTGCTTTTGAATATGTTATCTGGGTTGGTCATAACTTTCCTTCCAAGGAGTAAGCGTCTTTTAATTTCATGGCTGCAGTCACCATCTGCAGTGATTTTGTAGCCCAAAAACTAAAGTCTGACACTGTTTCCACTGTTTCCCCATCTATTTCCCATGAAGTGATGGGACCAGATGCCATGATCTCTAGGTCTTGTAAATATGAAAGAGGCAAATGGTAGAATAATTTATCTGCCATGTTTTATGACAAATGAAATTGAAAATTTTTTTCTTACATGGGACATACATATGTTTGTCTGTGTCCTTGGTTCATTTTTGGACTTGGGAGATTATTTGTGTGATATCTTTGTTAATTAAGGGTACAATACATTGTCATTTGTGTTAAAAACACGTCCTCTACTATTTCATTAGTATTTCTTCTTTGTTATATGTGTTCCCATTGTGATGTGTAAACTAGAGGCAGTCGCATTTACAAATCCCTTCCTTTGTGCCATTTGGTTTTCATGTCATAGTTAGAAATAGCTCAAGAGAAGAATATTATTCCTCTTAGTACTTTTTTAAATTGTTCTAAATATTTAAGTTTTTAATCTAGATGGAATGATTTTGCTTTAAGGAAATAAGTTGGCTTCTAGGTTGGTTTTGCTCTTGTTTTCCAAATGTCCAGCCCTCTGTCTCACCCTGTCTATGGATCAGTGCATTAGTTCCCCAGCAGCGTGCAAGCCACATCTGTTCTGCTGTGCTGGAAACGTGATGATACCCACTGGCGGGCTGCGCCTGTAAGAGGCTGTGTTCCTTCCAGATTACAGAATCACCGGGAACACCGTGCTGTGCTACTGCTGCGGCCTGAGGAGCTTCCGTGAGCTCACCTACCAGTATCGGCAGAACATTCCTGCTTCTGAGCTACCAGGTGAGGAACCACCTGGCCCCTTCCTGGCCCACAGTTCAGTTCTGCTTGCGTGGGCTCCCACACTCTTTACAATAGTTCAGTACCCTGTGTGGGCCTTTAATTTGAGTTCACAGCAGGGCCAGGGACACCGCCTGGTGGGTGGGGACACAAAGGCCACGCTTGTCTCAAGTGCCCCTGCCTGGTGCCTGCACAGGCTCTGGATCAGGTGAGGTGGGCTCCTGAAACAAGATGGCAACTGGAGTCATCTCATTTCTAAACTGGATTTTTGATTAAAGATTTTTTTTCCTTTCCTGGAGAACAAGGAAGCAAGCTATGAAGTGGGACAAAGCGTTGTGTGTCTCAGCTGCAGGGTCTCTTTGGGTCTCAGCTTAAATTTACTAGGCCAAGTCTGTAGACATGTGCATGACATGTGTTCATTTTTTTCTCTTCCCAGCGGCTGTCACATCCCGTCCTGACTGCTATTGGGGCCGAAACTGCCGCACTCAGGTGAAGGCCCACCACGCAATGTGAGTATGCAGGCAGGGTGGGGGCTAGGCAGGGCTGGAAGAGTGAGTGCAGAAAGGCAAACAAACCAGCGGTTTCCTAACAGGAACTGCTTTTCTTTAAATCTTTTGGCCATGTTGATTTTGAAGCTTTTAGGAGAAGGAAATGGCAACCCACTCCAATGTTCTTGCCTGGAGAATCCCAGGGATAGGGGCACCTGGTGGGCTGCCATCTATGGGATCGCACAGAGTCGGACACGACTGAAGCAACTTAGCAGCAGCAGCAGCAGCACCAGCAGGGATGTTCATGAAGTAGTCAGTTCTCTACTTAAAAATACACCAATTCATTAATAATTGTCATGCTTTTATAAATTCATGTAGTATATAAAAAAGTCATCATCACTTGGAAATTCTGCTCTTCTGTTATGTCATTTCATGAAATGTTTGCCCATACACATTCATCTCCTTCTCCACCTCCATGTCCCCAGCCCACACATTCGGGGCTGAGCATTTTGCAAATCCATGGTTGTGGTCCCTGAGACCCATTTCCCAAGGCACAGCCCCGCACCTGGATCTACCTATGGTGATGCGATGGCTAGAGCTCTCCCTGGGAGTTTCCCACGGGGTCTAATGTGGTTGACATTCATGTCACCACGTGCGGTCGCCCATAGGAGTAGATCGGCCTCTGCTTTGAAACCATGAGGAAAGTGATCGCATAAGTCAGTTTCATGGATTGATGCTGTTTGCGGTGACTGTGATCCCAAACAGCCATTTGAGGTTCAAATTAAAGAAATTTGTTAAAAGAGTCATCATCATGAGGACTCAGGTAAAGGCAGCCGCCTCTGAGGGAGTGATTCTGTAAAATAAAAATCTTGGTTTGTATTTGAGCATAAACTGTGTGGAAGAGATCATTTTATTCTAAGAAAGAGATTTCGCTAGTAACAGGCTAACCTGTCTCTATTAAAATGTGGGGAAGGGGAGCAGCAAAGGCACCCTCGTCTTCTCAGATAGGAGGTCACCCACAGTACCTTGGGGATGCTAATGAGGCACAGGTCTGAGTTTCTGGAAATTACCCAAATGTTCCACTTATATTTTACATTTAGAAAGGAGGGGTCACAAAGGAGTCAGGCATGACTTAGACACTAAACAACAACAAAGAAGGTTGCATTTGGGGTTAGTGTCTTTGCTGTATGAGAAACATGCCTTTGCAAACCCGCAAGCACAGGATCACTGTCTCCTGTAGTTCCTTTGGGTGCAAGTACAGAATTCCTTTACTGAATGCATCTGTGATGCCCTCTCGTATGATTTGACTGTTTTCTCCCCACAGGAAATTCAATCACATCTGTGAACAGACGAGGTTCAAGAACTGAGCGTCCAGGGAGGCACCGTGATGGCTCAGGAGTGTTGGCAGTCAGTGACACACATCTCAGAAAATAACTGAAAACAGACATTTTAAGGGCATTTCACAGTCCCCCCACCCAGGGGGTTCTGGGGTCTCGGCATAGGGCACTCTGGTGTGACCTTTCTTTTGTGGAGCAAGACCCTCTCGGCAAGAACCCCCACCTGTGGCACCCAGAGCCCTGGGGCCGGAACAAGAGCCATCAGCCGTCCCCTGTGTATCTGTCCCACAACCACAGTCAAAGCAGAAATCTCTCTTCAAGAAGAGTGTCCTGGGAGAGGAAGGGGAGTTTGTCAGAAACACTGTGCTGTGAGGAAAGGGAGCACAATTTTCTAGCCACAGGGTGCACAGCGGCTCACGTGTGTGTTTTCATAGCTTTGGTGCTCATCTTCTAATGAGATTTAAATATCACAAACTGTAGCACAAATGATATAATTTATATTTACAAATTGACTAAAATTGGAGACACTGATATTTGAAAGAATAAGCATATGTTCCTGTTTATGGAAAAAAAATCATTAGACGTTCAGGACTCCCCAGCGCCAAGGGCATGTTTGGGTCACTAACACTCGGGCTCCTCCTTGGCACAACTGCAGCCCACCAAGCCGTCCGCCTTCTTCACTCCTCCCAGCCTCAGGGCTGGGGTGGCCTGGGGCCAGGCTGCAGGTTGTCCCTGGTGATGCCCCAGCCTGCCTGGAACAGCCCCTTCCTGCCAATAGGTTCTGTGAGTCCTTAGCCTTTCCCCTTGCGTTGGGTTTGCCATGTCATCTGGAATAATACTTGAAATTTTGTTGTTTAAAAAAAAAATTTTTTTTTTATCATCTGTTAAAGCCACCCATTTGTTTGCAAAATTGTACTTTTTTGCTTCTTCTCAGGAATACGATTTTCAACTTTGTCTTGCTCTTGATACAGACTCTGAGAAGCAGTGCTCTGGGGAAGAAGGCCTCCTTCCTGCATTCTAATAAACACGCTGTGTCTGTTTCTCTCCCCGGCACCTTCGTCTGTGTTGATTGTGATACTGTTCCTTTGGTAGGACCGCCTGCAGAGTTCACTGGTTACCTGCTTAACTAACAGAGTGTGCCCCTGGTGCGGGGCAGGGGACCGCTACACTCATTAGCCTCGCCAGCCCTGCAGGTGTGGGTGACCTGGGGCTGGGGCCAGGTCTGAACAATTGGGAAAAGGTATGGCTTCCGTGGGATCCACCAGTCTAAGCCTTAGCCTACTGGTCCCTGGTTAAAGCCATGGCTTTGTGTCTAAGCTCTGGCTCAGCTCATGCAGGCGTGAGGCTGCCCTCCAAGGTCCTAAATTGGCACATCACCCCCTTCGCTTCGGACTCTGACCTCTTCTCCCAAAGTAAGAACAGAGATGCAGGACCCTTAGCAGATGTAGCAGCTTTTTTGGCTGAGGCCTAAACATGCAGCCTTCCCTGGACTACACTGGATCCGTAGGTGAAGGGAAGGGCCCACACCACCTGAGACAGCTGGCCCATGGTGCAGGCCAACTCCAGTGGAACTTGGATTCCCTGTTTCTGATGAGCACACAGGGTCAGAACAGAGCTTGTCAGGCCTAACCTAAAGAAGAGCTGCAGGACCCAGGCTTGCTGACCGGCTCTTTTACAGGGTGGGCACCATGCAGTGTTTTTTTATGACTTTCTGTACTTCCTTGATACCCTCGCTGACCACCACCACCACACCCTGGCATCCAGCCCACGGTGGGTTGGAGCCTGCTGTGTGCTCCTATCCTGGTGGTTTGGCTGGCACCAAGCGACTCCTGTGTCCTTGGGCCCAGCTCGTCCTCTCAGCCTCACGACCCAAGTCCCTCTTGGGCTCCTGGTGCCCATGTAACAAGGGCTGGCCCTGCCCACACCGCCCATCTGCTGGGCCTCCTAGGGCTGCACACCAGCCCTTTCTGGCCTGGGTCCTGGCTCCCAGATGACCAAATGGATTCCTCTTTGGGCCAGCAACCAGGAACTCAGCAGGTCATCTTAATACCGCATAGCTAACAGGATTGGGGGCTTCCCTGGTGGTTCAGTGGTGAAGAATTCACCTGCCAGTGCATGAGATATGGGTTCGATGTCTGGCTTAGGAAGATCCCCTGGAGAGGGAACTAGCAACTGACTCCAGTATTCTCGCCTGGAGAATTCTATGTAGAGAGGACCCTGATGGGCTACAGTCCATGGGGTCACAAAGAGTTGGACATGACTTTTCAGCTAAACAACAACAGTATTGGGATCACGGGCCCAGGTCTGAGAGTCCCAGCATGACATTGGTGGATCTTGCCCCAGAGGAAGTATCCCATGGAGAGAGTGGAGTAGCCAGACCTCTACCAGTGGAGGCCCTGCAGCCAAACCAGCTCTCACACAGCAGGCAGAGAAAAGACCCAACGAAGCTCAGGTTCTGAATCAGGATTGCTGCTGCAGAGGGCACCAGACAAATGACCTGTGCTCTGGAGGAAGGAAGAGAAAGGAGGGATGGATTGGGTTTAGAAAGCCCAGGGTGGCTGGATGCGGGATCCTTCTCTTCCTGTGTATGGTGGTAGCTTCCCAGACCTAGGTTCCCTCCTAGCAAATACAGATAACTGGTGGTTTCTCCTTCAGTTCAATTAGAAGGCTATCCCTGACCCTAAAACTGATGACCTGGCAGACCTGAGCCTTCCACCACCTTCCGGCTACCAGCACCCGGTAAGCAGGTGGGGCTGGGGAAGGCAGGCTCCAGTGTCACCATCGAGAAAGCAGACTGGCCGCTGTGGGCCAGACAGCCCACCAGAGCTGAGCCCACCCTCATTTCAGGCCTGCTCTCTCAGGCCTGACCCTAACAGGAATGTGCCACTGGGTCTCAGCTACTCTCCCTGAAAGTGCCAGCCTGGGATGGCATTTGTAGTTCCAGCAGAAGTAAGTCAAAGGTCCTCGGGTCACTGGGGTGCCACCCAGTCTGGCCTCCATGGCTCTGTCTCCTCATTCCCACCCCTTCCTGGCCCCTCTGTGAGATGAAGCCATGCAGAATTCACTGTGAGGGGTATTGAGGCGCGAGGCCAAGGCCGTGCTGGCAATTGTCCGGCCTCCCAGCCAAGCTGCTCAGCACTCGCTCAGCTGCGCCACCTGCCGGTTCATTTCTGTCTCAAGTGGACATCCTTTCCATCCTGTCCCTCGGGACTTGAGCAAAACAAACGCAACAGAGACGAGCTGTGCGCGTTCCCTCCCACTGTCAGCTGCCACCCCAGGCCCCAGAGAACCTGGAAGGAGGCCCAGCCCCACGGATCCACCGGCTGAAAGTCCTGACCTGCAGATGAGCCACCCAGCCAGCAACCAGGGAACAAATGTCACCGTCTCAGGAATGACTCCAACCAGTAACTTAAATACAACTGTAGCAAAAATCATATAAACCTGGAACTCCAAAATTATAATTAAACAAAGGTAATGAGCACTCAGGACTCAGCCCTTCTTGATGAAGCTTGCTCCCATGGGCGTCTACCTGTCTGGACCTATAGGTTCTCTGCAGTGCTGCCCTTGGTTTGGTCTGTGGCCCTCACCTTTGGCAGCTTGACACTTGCCGCACTGTGAGTATTCACAACGTGGAAACTGGTAAATGCTGCAACTAGGGTCATTTTTTTTTTCTTTTTCTGGAGAGGAGGTTATTAAACAGTTACCAGCATACCATTGCCCCCAACCAGTATAATCATGAATAAACAGCTGTTTGAAGCCACTGCATTTTGGGTCAGCTTGTTACATAGGAACAAATGGCACTGCCATGGCCCATGAAGGCCCAGCACTGGGTGGCCCCCGCCTCTCCCTGAGCAACCCTCCCTTTCCACCCACCCCACCCCAGGACCTTCCAAAGCTCCACTCAAAGCTGGGCCCTCGCCCGTTTCTGCAGTGGTGGCCAGGCCTCTGCCCTACTCTGGGCTCACCTCAGACCCGCTCCTGGAGGGAGCCTCCCAACTAGCGTTCTAGCACCAGCCTGTTTGCTTTCTTCCTGGTGCTGACCAATCATTTGAAAGGAAGCATTTCCTTACTATTTATCTCCCCTTCAGAATTCCAGAACAAGGCCCCAACCGGCTTGCTCACTGGCAGACATGTCTGATAATCGCTGGCTGACTGGTCCTTGCAAAGACCCTGCTGAGACATCCCTCTGCTGGGGCTCTTCCCCGAGGCACAGGTGATGGCTCTTTTCCCTTGTCTCTGTCGAGTCTAATGCATCCTCTTCTTTTGTTTTCTGTGTTTCCTTTCGAAGACAGTGAGCCTGGAACACACCCTTACCTTTGGTACTCTCGTGCCCACATGGAGCAGACTGGTGTGACGGGTGTGGGAAGCTGGTTTTGCGCTGACGGGACCAGGGGTTACATGGCCGTATGCTGTGCTGTGAGAGGGGTTGCTCTCAGTAGCGGTTCTGTGTGCTGGTCCTGGGGCCTGCGTGACACTCACCACAGGTGAGGAGGCTGAAGCCTCAGACATTTACAATCCTGCAGTTCTGGAGATAAGGTATCACAGGGCTGGTTCCCGCTGAGGCCTCTCTCCTTGGCATGCAGACAGCTGTCTCCTCCTCATGCCCTCACATGGTCGTCCCTGTGTGCCTCTGTCCTTATTGCCTCCTCTTAGAAGGACACCAGTCCACTGGGTTGGGGTCCACGCATACGGCCTCGTTTTACCTCAGTCACCACTTAAAGGCCCTATTTCCACACAGTCGCATTCTGAGGTCCTCTGGGTCAGGGCTTCAACATGTGAATTTGGGAAGGAACACAGTTCGGGTCACAACACTTTGTCCTCAGACATCAAGCACCACAGGGTTTTATAAAATCAGATGTTTTTTTTGTTTTTGTTTTTGTTTTGTTTTTTTGCAAACCCCACATCCTATAAAGAATCTGCATACAATGCGGGAGACCTGGGTTCAGTCCTCGGTCGGGAAGATAACCTGGAGAAGGAAATGGCAACCTACTCCAGTATTCTTGCCTGGAGAATTCCATAGACAGAGAAGACTCACAGGCTACTGTCAGTGGGGTGGCAAAGAGTCGGACACGACTGAGCAATTAACACTTATATAAGGGAGGGATTGGGGGCAGGAGGAGAAGGGGACGACAGAGGATAAGGTGGCTGGATGGCATCACTGACCCGATAGACATGAGTTTGAGTGAACTCCGGGAATTGGTGATGGACAGGGAGGCCTGGTGTGCTGCAGTTCATGGGTTCGCAAAGAGTCGGACACGACTGAGCGACTGAACTGAACTGAACTGAACTGAAGGTTTCCTTAGTGGTTCAGTGGTAAAAAAAAAAAAAAAAAAAATCCACCTGCCAATGCAGGAGATGCGGGTTCTATCCCTGGGTCTGGAAGGTCCCCTGGAGAAAGAAATGGCAACCTACTGCAGTATTCTTGCCTAGGAAAGTCCACGGACAGAGAAGCCTGGTAGACTATAGCCCATGACGTCGCAAAAGAGTCAGACATAACTTAGCAACTAAACAACAGCACTTTATATACTATTAACAGCCTGTGACAGGCTGAATAATGCTCTCTGCCCTTGCCCCCAAAGAAGTCCATGTCCTGACCCCTGGAACCTGTGAATGTCACCTTATCTAGCAAAAGGGATTTGTAGGAGGTAAAATCATCCTGGACTGTTCAGTGGGTCCTCAGTGAAATTGCAAGGGTCCTAATAAATGGGGGGCAAGAAGGTCAGGCAGAAAAAGATGTGAGAGTACTAGAGGCTGAAATGATGCCTTAGAAGTTGGAGGAAGGAGGCACAAGCCAAGAGATGCACTAGAAACTGGAAAAAGCAAAAGAAACAGCTCCTCCGAGAGCCTGGAGAAGAAACATGACCCGGAGACACCTGGATTTTGGAGATCTGACCTCCAGAAGCATGAGAAAATGAAACCGTGTTGTTCTAAGCCACTAAATTTGTGCAGCTTGTTACAATGGCCACAGGAAGCTAAGACGCACCCTCACCCTCTTCTCCTTTAGTTTTTAGTCTTTAGGAAGAAGCGAGTGTTTTCTGAAGCACTGTAGGAAGAGGTGAAGAATTCTCTCTGCCTTGAGCCCCACTGGATGCCTTAGCTAGTTGACTCATTGAGAGGGTGTGGCTGAGCCTCTACCCTGGTTGTAAGGGCTGCCAGTCTCAAGCTGCCCACAACCCAAGTCCACATGGCACCTGAGCCATTTCTTCCAGCACCAGGCAGATGATGTCACCCCTTGCTTGAAACCTCCCAGCGGCCCCACCACACCAACAGACCCTGTGTGGTGTGCTCTCTCTGCATCATCTCAGACCCCTCCCAGTCCTTTCCTTATAAAACTCCTCCATAGACCTGCACACGCCTGCCTCCTTATCATGCAAGGTCAGCTCAAGTGTGACTTCCTCAAGGAAACTTTTGAAGTTTGGGATCAACATATACACACCAGGGACTTCCCTGGTGGCCCAGTGGCTAAGACTACATGCTCCCAATGCAGGGGGCTGGGTTCGATCCCTGGTCAAGGAACTACGTCCCACAAGCCTCATGAAAGATCAAAGATTCCATATGTTGTAACTAAGATCTGGCCCAACCAAGTAAATGTATAACACAAAAAAACACAGACAAAAGAGAAGGAAATGGCAACCCGCTCTAGTATTCTTGCCTGGAAAATTCCCTGGACAGAGGAGCCTGAGGGGCTACAGTCCATGGAGTAGCAAAGAGTCAGACACGGCTGAGCACCAAAGTAAAAGAAAACCATATACACACCAGTGAATATATATAAAACAGATAAACAACAAGGACCTGTGCATAGCAAAGGGAACTATATTGAATATCTTGTAATAAGCTATAATGGAAAAGAATCTGAAAAGAATATATTAATATATATATATGTATAACTGAATCACTTTGGTGTATACCTAAAACTAACACATTGTAAATTAGGTACATTTCAATTTTTTTAATTAAAAATAAAGTTAAAAAACAAAAATCCCAAGCACATGGTTCTCTTTGCTGTCCCACAATTACCCTCATGAACTTTTTTCTTACTTTCTGCATGTTTTTTGAGCAACTCAGCTTAGGGGGCCTCCCTAAACTGCTATCTAAAATAGCAGATGCAGCTCCACCTTTCTCTTCACCCTGCCCTTTTCTCTTCTCAATTCAGTTCTTCCTGTCTTATATTTCTGTGCTTATTTACTGGCCCTGCGATAGGATATAAGGCCCGTGACAGCAAGGATTGTATGGTAACTAGAATGGTACTTGGCATACAGTATCACACTGCGATAGAATGTAAGCCCCATGACCGCAAGGATTGTGTACGGCATCTAGCATGGTATACTTGGCATATAGTAGACCACAATGAAGGAAGGAAGGATGACGCAGTGGAAACAGCGTCTGTCCCTCCCTAACACACTACCAGTTTCGAGAGTTATCGCTCTAAAGGTCTGCTCTTCTCCACACAAAGGAAGCTGAATCAGAGCAGGGATCTTGTGTCTCCTGTACCTGAGAACACTGACCAGCACTTTTGAGGCACTTGAATGGGTCCATCCATGGATTAGTGCATCATAAAATGGTGTATATCCAGACAGTGGAATCACACATCTATAAAAGGAGCAAAGTTCTGATACACATCAAGCATGGATGAATCTAAAAACATTATGCTAATTAAAAGAGAAGGCAGTTCACAAAAGACTGCATAATGTGTGAAACTTTTTATATGAAATGTCCAAAATAGGCCAACCCATAGAAAGAGAAAGTAGGTTAGTGGTTGTCAGGGGCTGGGAGGAGGAATGGGCAGTGACTGCATGTACATGGATTAGAGGGATCCTTTGGGGTTTATCAGAATGTCCTGAAACAATTTGCAGTAAATCGAGTGTACTTAATAAATGTGATGCCCTCAGCTTTATCTACTAAAATTTAGTGAGTATAGCTGAATTTATCAATACTTAAAAATCACTGAAGTGCACACATAATATAAATAATGTATATGGTATGTAAATAATACTTTAATAAAACTTTTTAAATGTATGAGATTAGGTGTTTTTCCTTATGTGTGGATATTCCATCAATTTAATATATAATTAGGCTCATTTGTTTCTGTTTGTTTTTAAATTTAGTGTTTGTCATACTCTAATCGCTAATTTAATTATTTCCTCAGTTTCCCCCACTGGTTGTGTCTTATGTGGCTGTGGTACTACATCAAAACCAGGAAACTGGGACTTCCCTGGTGTCTCAGTGGTAAACAATCTGTCTGCCAATGGGTTCGATCCCTGATTTGGGAGGATCCCATGTGCCACAGAGCAGCTAAGACTATGGGCTACAACTACTGAAGCCTGTGTGCCCTAGAACCCATGCTCTGCAACAGGAAAAGTCACCACAGTGAGAAGCCCAAGAACCACAGCTAGAGAGTGGCCCCACTTGCCACAACCAGAGAAAAGCCCATACAGCCATGAAGATCCAACAAAGCCAAAGATTAAAAATAAATTTTAAAAAAAATAGGAAACTGACATTGGTCTAGAGTGCAGGCACAGCCCTCTGTCATTTTGTCCCATGTGCAGTTTCGTGAATCCAGTGCTACATTTAAGGTGCTAAACCGCTTCATCACCATAAGGACCCCCCTTCATCCTACCCCTCTAGTCACACTTACCCCACTATTCCTTGGCAACCACTAATCTCTTTTCCATCCCTGTACTTTTGTCACTTCAAGAATGTTTCATGTGTGAGATCCTGTCACACAGTATATTCCTTTGGATATTTGTTTCCTTCCTCAGCTTAACACTAATGAAATGTCTATGAGATTCATCCAAGTTGTTGCCTGTATCAAAAAGTAAGTCTCTTACATATGAATCTTCAAGTTGCAAACTTCCAAATATGCAAACAAGTATTCTCCTATCCAACCATAGAAGTTAGTCCCATGTCTGGCATATATTGTCAGGTGTGTGCATCCTCTACAAGTGGTTGTGCTTTTGTTTACTTTACCATACAGCACTGTATAGATTATAGCAGTGCATTATCTTTACTTCAAGCCCAGGATGTTAAGAAGCAAGCATAAAAGCTGTGGTAATGTAGCTGGTACTGCTAAGAAGCAACAACAGTGGAAACAAGAGGTGAAAACAATTGGGAGAATGGAGCTAGGCAAAATGATGGTAGATTCCACTCATTCTTAAAACATTAATCATTCAACCATTGGCACAATTCTAAAGAACAAGGACAAGATCACGGAACAGGTAAAGTCTGCTGTGTCAACGACATCAAAAATAATATCAACGAAGCATGGAAAAATAATGGAGGAGATGGAGAAACTTCTTGGTGTGCAGGAAATGGCAAGAGGGCTTTCTTTATTCGAGGAGGCACCTTTAGTTGTTCAGGCACTGAACTCAAACGTAGAACAGTGCATGAAGTTTGCAGCCACCGTTCAGAATGCAATCTAGTGCTACTGTGCCATCTATGACAAGCAAAAAAGAACTACTACCCAGATATCACTGCATCATTGTTTTTTCAGAAGGGTAGATAGAACTGAATGAATCCTGCAAAGAACCAGAACCTGTACTCCAGTGTCAGGTGTCACTGGAATTGCAGCTTGCCCTTTAACTCCACCTCCTCTCCCTCCTCCAATCAGTAGCTCTTCTTGTCTGTTCACTTGATGCCAGCCCCTGTGTGTCAGCTGTTGTACCGTACTACTGTATTTTTAAAGGTACTTTATTGTAAAATTTGAAATATTTTCTTATTTTTGTGTTTGTTTTTTTATGTATTATTTGTGTAAAGAAATGAAAGTGAAAGAAAGTGAAGTTGCTCAGTCATGTCTGACTCTTTGCAACCCCATGGATGCAGCCTACCAGGCTCCTCCATCCATTGGATTTTCCAGGCAAGAGTACTGAAGCCGGTTGCCATTTCCTTCTCCAGGGGATCTTCCTGACCCAGGAATCGAATCCAGGTCTCCCGAATTGCAGGCAGACTCTTAACAGTCTGAGCCACAAGGGAAAGATTATTATTTGTGTAATCAATCTGTATGCAGGTCAGGAAGCAACAGTTAGAACTGGACATGGAACAACAGACTGGTTCCAAATAGGAAAAGGAGTACGTCAAGGCTGTATATTGTCACTCTGCTTATTTAACTTATATGCAGAGTACATCATGAGAAACGCTGGACTGGAAGAAACACAAGCTGGAATCAAGATTGCCGAGAGAAATATCAATAACCTCAGATATGCAGATGACACCACCCTTATGGCAGAAAGTGAAGAGGAACTAAAAAGCCTCTTGATGAAAGTGAAAGAGGAAAGTGAAAAAGTTGGCTGAAAGCTCAACATTTAGAAAACGAAGATCATGGCATCCGGTCCCATCACTTCATGGGAAATAGATGGGGAAACAGTAGAAACAGTGTCAGACTTTATTTTTTTGGGCTCCAAAATCACTGCAGATGGTGACTGCAGCCATGAAATTAAAAGATGCTTACTCCTTGGAAGGAAAGTTATGACCAACCTAGACAGCATATTCAAAAGCAGAGACATTACTTTGCCAACTAAGGTCCGTCTAGTCAAGGCTATGGTTTTTCCTGTGGTCATGTATGGATGTGAGAGTTGGACCATGAAGAAGGCTGAGTGCTGAAGAATTGATGCTTTTGAACTGTGGTGTCGCAGAAGACTCTTGAGAGTCCCTTGGACTGCAAGGAGATCCAACCAGTCCATTCTGAAGGAGATCAGCCCTGGGATTTCTTTGGAAGGAATGATGCTAAAGTTGAAACTCCAGTACTTTGGCCACCTCAGGCGAAGAGCTGACTCATTGGAAAAGACTCTGATGCTGGTAGGGATTGGAGGCAAGAGGAGAAGGGGATGACAGAGGATGAGATGGCTGGATGGCATCACTGACTTGATGGACGTGAATCTGAGTGAACTCCGGGAGTTGGTGATGGACAGGGAGGCCTGGCGTGCTGCAGTTCATGGGGTCGCAAAGAGTCGGACACGACTGAGTGACTGAACTGAACTGAATCAGTATTATAAACCAATTACAGGACAGTACTATATGGCTGATTGTGTTAATTAGGTACCTAGCCTAACTTTGTTGAACTCACAAATAAATTGAAGTTACAAACAAAACTTGTTGTCTGCAGGGGGCTTACACTATACTGATAATGAACGTGTGGAAAGCAAAATTTAAAACAAAATATCACTTATAACCACTCCAAAGAAAATGAAATACTTAAGTACAAACTTTGGGCTTCCCTGGTGGCTAAGATAGTAAAGAATCTGCCTGTAATTTGGGAAACCTGGGTTCGATCCCTGGGTTGGGAAGATCCCTGGAGGAGGGCATGGCTACCCACTCCAGTATTCTTGCCTGGAAGAATCCCCATGGACAGAGTAGCCTGTTGGGCTACAGTCCACCTGGTCGAAGAGAGTTGGACATGACTGAGTGACTAAGCACAACAAGGTATAAACTTTAACAAAACATGTTTAGGATCTGTATGCTGAAAATTATAAAATATTGATGAAAGAAATCAAAGATCTAAATAAAAGGACAGACATACCATGTCTATGGGTTGAAAGACAACATAGTAAAGATGCCAATTCTCCACAAATTGACTTATTACAGTTTAAATAGTTAAATTATAGTTTAAATGCAATTCCTATCAAAATCCAAGGAAGAACTTTTGTAGATACAATTTTTGTAGAGATAGTTTCTTCTAAAATTTATACGAAAGGACATGAGCCCCAGAATAGCTAGAATAGTCACAAAAAAGTAAAGTGGAAGGAATCATCTCCCCCATATTATGGACAGTTGTAAAGCTACCATGTTGGAGACTGTGATGTTGGTAGAGAGAAAGACATGTCAACCAATGGAACAGGGCAGAGAAGCCAGACAGAGCCAACAAGCATCCAAATGACTTTTGACAATGTGCAAAAGCAAGTTAATGGAGGAGGGATAGACTTTTCAATAAACAGTCTGAAACAATTTGATTGTTGTTGTTGTTGTTTGTTGTTCAATCACTAAGTCATGTCTGACTCTTTCCAATACCATGGACTGCAGCACATCAGGCTTCCTTGTTCTTCACTATCTCCTGGAGTTTGCTCAAATTCATGTCCACTGAGTCAGTGATACTATCTAACCATCTCATCCTCTGTTGCCCTCTTCTCCTTTTGTCTTCAGTCTTTCCCAGAATTAGGGTCTTTTCTAATCAGTTAGCTCTTCATAGCAGGTGGCCAAAGCATTGGAGCTTTAGCAACAGCATCAGTCCTTCTAATGAATATTCAGGGTTGATTTCCTTTAGGATTTACTGATTTGCTCTCCTTGCAGTCCAAGGAACTCTCAAGAGTCTTCTTTAGCAATACAATTTGGAGGCATCAATTCTTTGGTGCTGAGCCTTCTTTATGGTCCAACTCTCACATCCATACATGACTACTGGAAAAGCCATAGCTTTGACTATGTGGACCTTTGTCAGCAAACTGATTGTTCTGCTTTTTAATACACTGTCTAGATTTGTCATAGCTTTCCTTCCAAGGAACAGGAGTCTTTTAATTTCATGATTATGGTCACCATCCCCAGTGACTTCGGAGACCCCCTCCCCCCAAAAAAATCTGTCACTGTTGCCATTTTTTCCCCTTCTTTTTGCCATGAAATGATGGGAGTGGATGCTATGATCCTTGTTTTTTGAATGTTGAGTTTTAAACCAACTTTTTTAATCTCCTCTTTCATTCTCATCAAGAGGCTCTTTATTTCCTCTTCCCTTTCTGCCTAGAGTTGTATCATCTGCATATCTGAGGTTGTTTCTCTCATCAATCTTGATTCCAGCTTGTGATTCATCCAGCCTGGCATTTCACATGATGTACTCTCTGCATATAAGTTAAATAAACAAGGTGGCAGTATGCGGCCTTGTCGTATTCCTTCCCCAGTTTTGAACAGTTCATTGTTCCATGTCCTGTTCTGTTGCTTCTTGACCTGCATACAGGCTTCCTAGGAGGCAGGTGAGGTTGTCTGGTATTCCCATCTCTTTAAGGATTTTCCACGTTTTCTATGATCCATGTAGACAAAGATTTTCACGAAGTCATTGAAGCAGAAACAGATGTTTTACTAGAATTCCTCTGTTTTCTCTATGATTCAACAAACATTGACAATTTGATCTCTGGTTCCTCTGCCTTTCCTAACCTCGCCTGTACATCTAGAAGCTCTCAGTTCACACACTGCTGAAGCCTAACTTGAAAGATTGTGTTGTTGTTGTTTTAACTTGAAAGATTTTGAGCATAACTTTAGCAGCATGAGAAATGAGTGTAACTGTACAATAGTTTGAACATTCTTTTGGATTGTAATGAAAACTGACCTATTGCAGTCCTGTGCCCACTGCTGAATTTTCCATACTTGCTGACATATTGAGTGCAGCAATTTGATATCCATGGACAGAAAAAGAAAGGAAAAAAACCTTCACCTATGCTCTATGCCAACAATTCTTTCTTTCTTTCTTTTTTCATTTTGACTGTGTTGGGTCTTTGTTAGGCTTCCCTAGTGGCTCAGACAGTTAAGAATCTGTCTGCCACGCAGGAGACCCAGGTTCAATCCCTGGGTCAGGAAGATCCCCTGGCAAAGACAGTGGTTACCTACTCTAGTATTCTTGCCTGGTGAATTCCATGGACAGAGGAGCCTGGCAGGCTACAGTTCATAGGATAGCAAAGCGTTGGACAGAACTGAGCGAATGTTTCAGTCAATGGGTTTTTGTTGCAGCAGGTGGCCTCTTCTTTGTGGTACACAGGCTTTCTCTAGTTGCGGCAAGCAGAGCGACTCTCTAGTTGTGGCTTTCAGACTTCTCTCCTTGCTGAGGGAGGGCTCAGTAGTTGTTGGGGGCGGGGAGGGAGTTGTTTCACTGCACAGATGGGATCTTAGTACCCCAACCAGGGATGGGAACTGCTGCCCCCTATACTGGAAGGGAAGAGTCTTAACCACTGGACCTCTGTGAAAGTCCACGAGTCTCTGCATTTGTACCTGAAAGATAAGGACTAGCGTTGTAGAGGGTTTAGAAGAGGGACAGCGGCCAGCACCACCACCGCCACCCACATTGACCCAAGCCCGCCGGGGTGCTTACGATCAATGCCGCCAACAAGGTAGAGGCGGGGCCAGAACGACCAAGCCCAAGCACTGACAGCTGGGGCGGGGCGGGGCGGGGGCGGAACCGGAGCTTGGCCACGCCACTTCCGCCGGAAGCTTAACTGCCGGCTTCCTGTTGGAGTTGGTCCGGCAAGTCAGGGAGCTGCGTTTCTGAAAGGGAAAGGTGCCCCAGATTTACTTTCTGAAATCCTCTTCGGACCAGTTGTGAGTGGGCTCTAACAAGACCTTGAGGTTGAAGCAGTCCCTGCCCGAGGGCGGCTGCAGGCTAGCAGAAAGGGACCTTTTGTCTTCCGGAACGGAGGCACTGCGTACAGGCTGTTTCCGGGGGGGGCAGATTACGTCGTTGCTCCGCGCTCCGCCCCTCAAGGGGCCACGTCTCCACCGGAGCGGCCGGGCCGGGCGTTCGCCGCGGCTTCCGCACCGCCGGGGTGAGGGTCGCGGGGTGGTGCCTGGGCGGGAGCGCTGGTCGCGGAGGGCGCGAGAATCCAGGGAACCGCAGCACAGTCGGGGTATGGGCTGGGAGAAGGGCGGCGGGGCCCGAGCGGACGGGGAGGCCGACCCCAACTCTGTCTTGAGCGGCAACGCCCCGCGCTAGTCTGGCTCCTCACCGTTGGTAGCTTCCGGGCCTGGAAGCTGGCTTGTGCAGCTGTTAGGGAACTGGGTTCATAAACAAACATACATTCGAGCCCTTCCGGAGCTCTGTCTACCCGTGCCAGGGAGAGATTTGTTCAGGGGTACCCGCAGCTGCTGTTGGAGCTGCTGAGAAACAGCTCTTATCCTTTTGCAGAAGTTATGTCAAGATAACATGCGTGATTTCGTGTCGGGTGGTTAGTGTGAAGCCTGGTTTAAAGAACGCGTGTTATCTCAGTCTCTGAGTCCACTTCGATTCCATCTCGATCCTGGGTGCTTAGGGGTGTTTCACCGGTGCAGTAATACTTTCCAGAGGTAGTGAGGCCAGGCGTTGTCACTAGTGTGCAGGTGTTGCGTGAACAGCTCCTCCTTCATTCAACAACTGTTGGTCGTGTGATGGGCAACACTCACTGTAGGTCCTGGAATCCAGAGCTGAAATCGTGTCAGGATCCCTGCTGTCACTGAGCTTACGTCGTAGTGGGGGATAAATGAGATATTGTTGAGAGAGTATTAGGCGGTGCTTGGGGTGGGTCTGTAAGAAAGCCTGTCCGAGAAAGTGACTTTTGACCTAAGGCTTCTATCACAAGAAATTAGCCATGAAAAACGGTGGGATAAGAGTGTTTCAAGCAGAATGAACAGCAAGTGTGATGACCCCCAGGGAAGAGTAAATCTGATGTTCTTAGAGAAGTATGGCAAGTATGTAATGAAAAAGGAAGAAAGTGATAAGGGACAAGGATGCAGTGTGGGGAGGGGCCAGATGGTATGCAGTTTCCTAGTTCAGGGTAAGAGGCTTAGATTTTATTGTCAGTGTGATTGGAAACCACTGGGACATTGTAAGCCATTTACAGGTGACTCATGGGTTTGTTTTTTTACTTTTTAAATTGCCCCTTAAGTATTGCAAACATAACTTTTTATTGAGTGATGGCCTTCAGTTACAGTGGACCTTGAATGGCAAGAAAAGGAAATAAAAATCATCTGACATTACTCAGATTCTAAAATAGCCCCCCCTTTTTTTTTGCCAGTTGCCTTTAGCAGCAGTATAATTTTTTAAGTATAGTTAACTTGCAACCTTATGTTAGTTTCAGGTGTATAACATAGTAATTTGATGTTTTGTTTTGTTTTCTTGTTTTGGGGTTGCACTCTGAGGCATGTGAGATTCCCAACCAGGGATTGAATCCGTGCCTCCTGCAGTGGAAGCATGAGTCATAACCACTGTACGACCAGGGTCCTGATGTTTTTGTAGATTACACTCTGTGCTTTCCATTCCATGCAAGGTTGTTATAGAATACTGGCTGTATTATCTGTGCTGTACATTGCATCCTTGTAACTTATTTATACCTAGTAGTTTGTATCTCTTAATCCCCTTTATCTACTTTGCCCAACCCCTTCCCTTCTCCTCTTTGGTGACCAGTAGTTTGTATCTCAGAGTCTCTTTCTTTTTTGTTTTATTTGTCCTGTTTTTTAGATTCCACAAGTGATAACATAAAGTATTTGACTTTTTTTCTTTCACTGAGCATAATGCTCTTCAGGTCTATCCATGTCACAAGTGGCAAAATTCTGTTCTTTTTTATGGCCGAGTAATATTACAGAGTGTGTGTACGTGTGTGTACACTGTATCTTCTTTATCCAAGCAGTATGCCTTCTTGAATGAGAATATCTTCAGTTGGCTTTTACCTGTTGATTTTGACAAGAAACAATTGAAGGAAAAAGTAACACTAATAATAATAGCTGTCATTTATTGAAGTCATGGGGCATGTCCCTTGTTGCATTTAATCCTGGCACAAGTTTTTTGGTCTTTTTCTCATCATCTTACTGATGGGATCACCATCTAAGAGTGGTTAAGAAATCTGCCCATGATCTCACAGCTGAGTGTGGAGGACTCAGGACCTAAAGCCAACATGTCTGATGCCTGAGTCTATTCTTTGCATTACACTGCTCTACAGTGACATGAGGCTTTCTGGGTTTTCACTTTGGCCATGCTCTGTTGTTTCTCTTTTTGTTTGGGACATGCTGGATGGCTTGCAGGATCTTAGTTCCCCAGCCAGGGATCAAACCTGTGATCTTGGCAATGAAAGAGCAAACTCCTAACCACTGGACCACCATGGAATTCCCATGCTCTGTTGTTTCTAAATTGCCAATAGGACCATCATAAAGAAGGTGGAGTAGATGGAGCTGTTGATGTGCATATACCAGATATAAGTGATCAGCTGTCTGGGGGAAGCTGGAGATCATGTAGTTGCCTGAGATGGTCGTTTCTCAATCTGAAGTCTCTTAATGTCAGACATCGGTGAACCTAGAGTTACATACTTTTTGAAGTTCTAAGTGATATCTTTGCTTCATCTCTTCCCTCTGGGAAACACAGAATGCAGGTGGTCAGAAATGGTACTATGATTAGGCTGATCTCTGTTTTTTTAAATCACAAAATGGAGTGCATGTTACTAATAACAGCTTCCTTGTGATGTACTCCCAGCTGTCTAACCCTCCTTGTCCTGTTTTTGTCGGTAGTCTGAAATAATGAGGCCTGGATGACTGAGTCATGCTAAGTAAAATTCACATGGGGCTGAGGATACATGGAGAATGCCAGTGAATTATGGATAGGGAGACATGTCCCTTTCCCAGAGGCTGCTTCTGGTGTTCTGTGAATCCTGTCTCTTGTCTGGCTTCAGGCAGGGCTGCATGTGAACAGGAGCCACTTTCATAAGTTACCAGAACAAGTCACAGTCACAGGGTCTCCAGGGCTGCACCATTCATCTCAAGGGGTGGGGGTTGGGGGGCAGTTAGGGCTCCTCGGGAATCAGAAGACTTCTTGTTTATCAAGAAATCCAAATAAAGGCAAGCAAATGCATGGACTGTGTGCATTGCTCTTAGGCTCAAACAGCCTGACACATTTCTCTCTGTCTTTGGTGTGCCTTCCTCAGTGCACACAAACATCTCGGCCAATGCTCTCTTTCCTGCATAGTGTCAGGGTCAGGTGTTGTCACTGCTTGGCTCAGTAACACATTCCCTGTGGCTCCTTAGATGCTTCTCTGACCTGTGGCCATTTACATGCTGCTCTCCCAGTTTGTACCTCCCAGGTGTTCTTTGCCCTCCCAGAACTGTGACTCCCAACTGCATTGAATAGTAGAATTATCCTTATTTAACAAAGCATTGTGGATATTCAAGGATGCAAATACTATATCGTTTTGTTTTCAAACTACTAGCTTGGTTGCTAAGGGGTAGGACTTGGTGGAGGCAGAGATTTATTTGTCAGCAGCCTGCATTGAGCACTACTCTGTGTAGGGGATGTTTGAGGGGGTAGGGGCAGACCTGGAGTGGTGATTTCTGTGTCTAGGATCTTATAGGGTGATGGAAGAGATGGGCACACACACAATTGCCGTGCGATATTCACCGACTCAATGGACATGAGTTTGGGTAAACCCCGGGAGTTGGTGATGGACAGGGAGGCCTGGCGTGCTGTGGTTTGTGGGGTCGCAAAGAGTTGGACAAGACTGAGCGACTGAACTTAACTGATGCACCCAGGGGTATCATGATGGCAGGGAAGGGTGCTTTACCTGAGACTCAAGAGACTTGAGAGCAGTGCCTAGTGGCAGACATGAAAGGATCCAGGGGGGTTTGCCTGGTGGTCAAAGGGAAAAGGGCGTTGGCAACAGAGGGACCAGCTCTGAAAAGCACTTATCTGCTGTTGTTACCCTCTCAGGCAGGCATCTTAGGGAACGTGATGATGTAGGCAGCTTCACCCCAACCTCACAAGACAGAAACAAAGACATTTCAAAGAAAAATGCAAATGTCTTCCTTTGTTAAGGAGCATCTCAGGATGGCCAGCACTTACCATCCACCATAGGCAGGGACAGTTGATTCCACAGCCCACTGTGTGTGTCCCATCCCGACCATCTGTAGTCATCTGTCTGTGAAGTGAAGCCTGTGGTGAAGGGACAGCCTGAGTGTGCCCTTGCCTGGCCTTGCGGGCATCGCCTCCTCTGTGGTGTCACTCTGGCCAGCTTACCACCAGCTGTGCCCACGGAGTGAGGGCAGGCTCAGCGGGTGGCACGGTGGTGTCCTGTGCAGCCAGGTTCCTCTGAGATGGTGGTTTTCAGAGGGACCTGTGGACTGGCCTGTTTGTCTACCCACCCTCCAACCTGGAAAGTGTCTCCGTGGGTGAAAGAGGTTACCGAATGTTGTAGAGACCTCATTGCACATAGGATCATGTTGGGTTGACCTTGGTACCTCCCTTCAGACATCGTTTCAGTCCTCAAATATTTCCTCGCGCCAGGCACCATGAGCCAGCAGCACCCGTCTTAGTACTAGCTCTGCACTTAATAGTAGACATAAGACATCCCCCAGCAGTCCACTGGTTAGGACTGCATACTTTGAATGCTGAGGGCCTGGGTTCAATCCCTGGTTGGGGAACTAAGATCCTGCAAGCCATGAGGCCACCAAAAAAAAAAGTTGGCATAGCCTTTTTATATTCATAACAGCACTTATTAATCCATGATGTCGCTGGCCTGTCAGGTGCCAGATAGCAGAGGGAAATGTGTGGATGATTGACACTGCAGGTCAAACACTGCTGGGTTCCCATCGCTAGGTGTTCACAGGTTGTGCCAGCCACTAAGGACTGCCTATTCATGGGTGACAGGGTGACAGAGAACTGTGGAGAAACAGGATCGTCTAGTGAGAGTCAGCTGTTGCTTAGGCTCTTCTCAAAAACATCTATGTGGCATTTGGAAGCCGCGGAGGAAAGTCCTGTAAATTTTTGTCCTGGAACCCATGAAACACCAAACAGTACAGAGGGTAATATGAAATCTTATCTTCAAGGAAGTAAATGCCACCATTTCTGCAGAATAATAGCAGCACCTTATCTGTTGAGGAAATGAGGTGATAATATCCTCATTACACTTCAAAAGCAATAGCCAGTTGCCAGGCTTTGGGCAGTTTTGTTCCCTTAAATTCAGCTTGGCAGAGCAAGCTGAAAGATAGCAGATCTTGTGAGAAATGAAGAATGCATCTGGTCAGCTGCTGTGAGGTCCTTTCTCTGCCCCCAGACCCCAGTGGCTATTTTCCATGTGTCCTCGTCCCCCCGTGCTTCCTCTGTTAGTGTCCAGTTTACCATGCTGCATGCTGTTACATCTTCCTTGTTGACCTCTGGTTCTAAGGCATGGCCTGGGCACTCACATGCCAGGTCTCCTGGGAGAGGACCTCACCCTTTGACCCCTGTGAGCACTTGGGCCTCTGTGTCCAATACTAAAGCCACTGGCCACTGCGCTGTTTACATAAAAGTCAGTTAAGTTTAAATAAAGACAGCTCCTCAGTCACCCAAGCTCCACCCCTAGCTCTGCGGATTACATGGAGGAGCTCTGCAGATTACATGGAGGAGCTTCTCACCCTGGTGGGGGATGGTTTTCAGCAGTCATCAGTGCAGATGGCCTTCAGGGATGGTCCAAATGGGTTTGGGTCAGTTTTGTATCCTCAAAAAATAGGATGCTGTAGATGCTCAAGCATTATTTGTTGTATGAATATATTTAATATACAGATGCATGTTGGGAACCAAATGTTAGTCTTGGACTTGTTACTTCAGATCTGACAAATGAAGTTTCATAATACCTTCTTTCTCTTTTTATTCCTGTCAGGTATCATGCATGATATTACCTGGTTTGATTTTAGGCCATCTGTGAGACTGTAAATCTCTTCCCCAAAATGGCAAACCTAGTGTGGTCCATCCCAGGAGCTTTTGGCCATTGCTAATGGCAGAAACTGAACTCGCTCCCAGTTCACTTGTAGCCTCTGAGCGTCAGCCCAGCCCGTGTCACCCTGACCATGGACAGTGCAGCAGCTGTGCAGGAGGGCCTGGTGGAGGACAGATCCGGCAGTGGGACCTCAGCTCAACCCGAGGGCCCCCCAGAGCCCCCTGGCTCACTGGAGCCACTGGATCAGTGGGATGAAGCCCAGTGTAAGTTGCCAGTTACTCCGTGTTCAGCTCACATCTTACCTTTAAACAGGAGAACAGAGGTCGTCTTGCCTTTTGGAAGAAGACAGTGGTGTCTAAGAGCTTAATGAACTTTATAATTCATTCAGAGTGTGTTTTTATGTATTTTTTTAGTTGAAGCCAACTTTGACTCAAACACCATGTATGTTAAATGAAATGGGAACTTTCTGGAGCTTTCTGCTCCAGAGGGATGGAGCAGCATGGTTTACCCATAAGCCTTGTGCAGATCTTCACTGACACATCACTGTCCCCTGCCAAACATTCTACCTTTTTGGTTGGTTGGTTGTCAGATTTTTTACTAACTGGAAAGTGTCCCACTAGTGATCTGAGGATTACTGGATCACATTTCCATGTTAGCTAGTGGCTTATTCGTGTATTGGAAGCACAGAATAAATGACTGCTTCCTCATGCTCCTTCCTGGGCAGTGTGTGCTTGAACATCGTAACGTGTATGCACTGATTTACTAGCAGAAACTGCGTTTCCCTTCTGGTAAAACAGTGCTCAGGCACCTGAAATGGCTTTGCTGCTTCCTGCTCTTAAGTGCCAGGTAAGGCCGATGCGGCTTGGCCCAGGATCAAGGGTTCTGCAACTGGAACAACTCCTAGGTCTGCCGCTAACAGGAATGAGCCCTCAACCAAGATCCTTAATTTATTTTATTTCTGCCTCACTCTCTTACTGAGAAAATGGAAAGATGAATGGTCCCTGCATCTTGTGTGTGTGTGTGTGTCAGTTACTTAGTCATGTCCAATTCTGCGACCCCATAGACTGTAGCCCTCCAGGCTCCTCTGTCCAAGGGATTCTCTAGGCAAGAATACTGGAGTAGGTTGCCATTTCCTTCTCTACCCTGCATCTTAGGGTGGTGGTGAAGCCCCATGTGAAATGTGAGCACTTGGGAAGCACCCAGGAGGTGGGGCTGGCCAGTTTTTGTGTCGTAATTATTTGTTTATCCATAATTAGACTTCTGTTTGGAAACAATCAAGTCTTATTATTTATTAGGCCGCCTTTTAGATATTTTTTAAAGTGCAGTGTGACACTCAAATAATTATTTTTGTATGTAAGCAGGACGGTTTAGAGACTCTCCCAGATTTGATAAGCCCATTAGGAAGTGGTATTGACCTGATGAACTTGCATCTGAAATGCACAATTTCCTCCCCACTCCCACCCCACCCCTCATCTCAGCTGTTTGTATAAAAGAACAGACGGTTGTGTCAGAGCTGTGGTGGGGTCCTCCCACTCTGTTTCGTGTCTGCCCCCTCCCCACCACTTTATATTCTAGTTTTCCTTTCAGGGAGGCCTGACAGTAAGTGGCTATGTTAGTTGGGACTCACATTTCAAGTGACAGAAACCCATTTTCAATTTGCTTGGGTACAGAGGGAATTTCCTAGTTGCATACTGGGTACATCATGAGATCCAAGTGGTGCTGACCTTATGGGGACCTGGGGCACTGCAGTGCTTGGGAGCCCCCGGAACATGCCTGGAAGCCTCTCCATGTATCTCCTCGACTCATTGGCTGCCAACTGGCTGCCCATCATGGGGAGAGCACTTTCCTTTTGATACAAAAATAGGTTTCAGTTAGTGTGTAAGTAACTTGTAGTAATGTTAGTAGAGGAGACTGAGCTTGATACGCAGGTGACTAGTCATCACTGGTTAACTTGGGTTTTTACCCATTAGGTGTTTGTCAGTCAGAAGCATAGTCTCTGGGTTCTGTCCTCAGCTTTGGGGTAATCATTCTCATCAGCTGTTCTAACTCTTCACCTTTGACATCTCATTTTGGATGATAAACTTATACCTTGAAATAACTTTGGAATCAGCCCTTTGTAAATGTGAGGCTGTGACACTGGTTAGTACTGTTGTTAACAATGCTTATTAGAAACGTTGTTGGCCACGTTTTAAGGATTTGTGGAGGGTTTTTTTTGCTATTTTTTTTAAAAACAGACTTTCATAAGATTTCTTACTGGCCTTGTTTAAATGAAAAGGAAACATGACTACTAAAATTACAGCTGTAGTGCGGAAGGTGAGGAGGGCATCCTGCAGGTGAGGGCATTACTCTGCGAGGTTGAGTCACTTGTCCCACATCACCTGCCCTTCGGAAGGACAGGCCTGCTGTCCTCGCAGAGTGAACAGGTTCCTGGGATGTGGAGAGTGCTCCCATGTCTAGATTCCCTCTTGTCCTGTTTTAGTTGTTAAAACATGATGGCCCAGCACACCCTCTTTTCCAGGTGCCAGTGCCAAGGTAAACAGAACTTCAGATGAAGGACGCCAGGGGGACACCTGTCTGAATGGGCCGACACCACAGTTCCCAGAGCCTCCCTCGCCAGCGGGTCCTGATGCGTCTCCAGGTGTGGCTGGTTTCCATGACAACCTAAGGAAGTCTCAGGGGACTAGTGCTGAGGGCATTGTTAGAAAAGAAGCTTTGCAGTCCCTCAGACTCAGTCTTCCTATGCAAGAAACGCAACTGTGTAAGCATCTTCCTGCCGGGCTCTCCTCCACTCCCTCACCCCCCATCCCATCCCCTGGGCCCTTGTCACTCACTGTCCTTGAGAGGCACAGGCCCCGAAGGGCTCACCCCTCAGCCATTGCTGTTTTATCACCGTGGTGGGTTGTGCGTTTAACAAATAGCTCCATTTCAGAGGGAAGATACGCTTTGTCACAGCCTGATGGTGACAACGGCACTGGAGGCCCCACTTTGAAGGGCCTGTGTGTGCATGTCTTCCATCACCCGGGGTGGTGAGCAAGCAGCAGTGGGGATTTCATCTTGACAGTTATAGCTTGAAGGCTTTCTTTTATGAGTTACTTTAATCGGCCTTTAGTTTGTGTTAATCCTTGGGGATTCAGGGGCAAACAAGTTGCAAACTGTCAGCCTGAGAGTCCTGAAGCCTCCAGGCTTTTCTAACATGCAAGTTTTCACACACAGACTTATGTAATCTTACCTAATGGGGTCATTTCACAGCCTCTGCTGTTTACACCTCGTCCCCGCTTCAGTACTTCCTTCCCTCCCCTCCAGATCAGCCACCTTCTCACATAGTGCCTTACAGGCCTCTGAAAACAGCCAGGTTTGGAGGATCATTGTTCTTAAAATGGGCCTATGTCCTTCACATCATTGCATGCTCTTTTCACCTAGCACTGTCACCTGGAGATTGCCCCACGTCAGTTGATGCAACTCCACATCCATTCTTTGAAGGCTGGAGGAGCCCCGAGTGTGGCCGGGTCAGGGCCAGGGGACCAGTGCTGCAGTGAGCAGCTCCCCGTGCATGTTGTAGCACAGGTGCTTTCATTTCTATGCGCTCCATCCCAGGAGCAGAACTCTTGGTCAGAAGCAGTGGTTGTGTTTATCTCCATCATGGGTGGTCACACTGCAAGGGCGCTGATGCCCTGTGAGAGGACAAAGATGCTGTTTCCTTTCAGTCTTCACCAGTCTGCTAGGTGTGCAGCAGTGCTGCCTTGATGCTTTCATTGGCAACTTGCTCTCCCATGCTTTCTAGAGGGTGTTCACAGGAATTTTTTCATTATGCTGTTAGGGTCATAGCATACCTTAAACATTTCTGTAAACAAACTGTTAACATGTCAGCCAGGATGCTGTGTGAAATCCTGGGTCCTGACCTGAGAGGTTTGTGAGCTCTGGCCCCAGGTTCTCCTGCTTTTCCCCTGCTCGCCCCGCCCAGGAATGTGCCCAGCCCTGAGGCCATGCCTCTGGTGGTCTCTGCCATCTGGACCACTTAGTGATGTGAAAAGTATATAAGCTCTTTCATTTGAAACTTATATGGAGAGTATGAGTGCACAATCAGTAACAACACTGGTGAATTCCTAGTGAAATTCTTGCTCAGGTTTTAGGGATTATTTAAAACAACAGCAGCTTCCCTCCCAGAATTCATATTTGAGGATGGTGCCGCCAAGAAAGGGGCTCAGTTACAGCATTCCTCTGCTCTCACCAGCCCCTTGGCCCTGAGCTGGGAGGCCTGGGTCTTGCCTACCTTTCACTCACTGTTCAGCTCTTGTTTTTACCCAAAGTGAAAGTTTGGGTTTTAGATATTTTAAATTTTGTTAGCTGCCTGAAAGTTTTCAGCATAGTTCCCCTCTTGTCCCTGAGCATGGCCCTTGGACTGGAGTTGCCTCGGGCAGGAAACTGAGGTAATCTGCTGGGATGTTCCTGGGTAAAGAAGGCGAGTTTGGTAGCATGTTCCTGTTTGCCGCTGCTGCCTGTCATTCCATCAGGATTGCTGTTCACGTTCCTCTGTAATGTAAGGAAGCAGAGTTAGAGTTTAATGGGAGCCTCAAAACACTCACACTGGCACCAACTTCAGTTCTTTAATTACTAAAAGGCGCAAGTTGCGCGCGTCCTGTTTTATTGGCGGGATGCCCATAGGTGGCGGTGTGCCGCTGGCGGAGGCACCACCCCTGTGCTGGGCCACTGTGTCTGCCACCAAGTGGGTTCTGTCTGTGGTCAGTGTCCAAGGCTTACAGTTCTCCATCCGTTTGCAAACAGTTCTTTCAAACTAGACAGCCATGTGTTATTTAAAGCTAAATCATATCGGTAATAAAACGCAAGACAGCCAAGCCGCTCTTCTGATTTATCTTCTGTGTCCTGTTGTGTTGTGAGTTTCTAAATGGCCATTTCCCCACCTCAGGCTCAACAGAGGCTTCACTGCCCCTGGAGAAGGAGGAGCAGGTCCGACTGCAGGCTCGGAAGCGGCTGGAAGAACAGCTCAAACAGTACAGGGTGAAACGCCAGCAGGAAAGAGTGAGTCTCCCTCTCTCGAACCAGCTAATGGAAAAAAACAGCTGGCAGTCAGTCATAATTCTAGGATCTGCTATTTATTTCTCTTTGCTGGGATGGGCTTGTGTGTGTCTCTACAAAGATCATCTTTCTCATGTCGTTCCCACCCTTTGAGGAGATTCCCTGGGGCTCTGGTTTCCATCCCTCTGGTCCTTCTTCCCTCCAAACAGGCATGTTTTATGTCTAAATCTGCCATTAGAAAAGCAGAAGCAGCGAACATGTGGGTGTAACCGCTCTCTGTACTTGAGCAGCCAGTCCTGGGTTTGACTTGTTTATTGTGTAAGTGATAGAATTTCTACTGAACTTTGCTGTATGGTATTAGATTGTGTGGCATGTCACACACATGATAAGTGTGTGCATGTATGTTAGTCACTCAGTCATGTCCAACTCTTTGTGACCGCATGGACTCATCTGTCCATAGGATTCTCAAGGCAAAAATACTGGAGTCGATTGCCATTTCCTTCTCCAAAGTATGTGCATAAGCTTTGCTAAAATCAGTTTTATTCAGGTATGAAACCCTCATTAGGATACTAATGAAAATAGTATTTTTAATCAGTCGAGTGAATCTAGGAAAGGCATGTGTGAAGGTTCACTTCAGTCTTAATCCAAGTTTATCGTGAACTTGAGAAATTTCAAATTAAAGGAATTTGAAACTAAACAAACTAAAAAAGAAACATGCTTTAAGAAAATAAAACACTTTCAGTGAATGATTTAGTTGTGACAAGTCCTTATCAGAGTTGGCCATTTGTTTTCCCAAGAGAGGATCTTAGCTTTTCGAGTGTCACTGCTCCAAAGCCGATGTAAACAGACTGGAAGAGCCAGCACCAGGCTCTGAACTGACTGAGGCTCCCACCTGTTCAGGGGCATTCAGGCATCTATCCAGGTGGCCTGTCAGAAAACCTTACGGTGACAGTCAGTAGTCAGGAGTTATGTGCACCAGGCAATGTTAATTTCCCCACAGATTTTACAGTGAGACTCAGGCAGGTAAAGAACTTGCCAAAGGTCACTTAGCAGTAAAGTGGCGGAACCAAGATACAGACCAGCCAGTGTACATATGCCCTGTCCTGTCCGCAGCCTGCCTCTCAGGTTTGCACCGCAAGTCCAAGCTCTGTCTGGGTCAACCAGCATTAGGCAATTAATGTGTCAGGAGTTCAGGGTGAAATTTAACATCAGTTCCCATCTTTAAAAATTATATGTACACGGGACTTCCTTGGTGGTCCGATGGTTAAGAATCCACCTTGCAATGCAGAGGATGTAGCTTTGATCCCTGTTCAGGCAACTAAGATCCCACGTGCTTTCAGGCAACTAAGCCTGCAAGCTGCAACTACAGAGCCCACGTGCTCTGGAGCCCACATATCACAGCTAGAGAGTCTGTGCACGGCAACAAAAGTCCCGCAGGATGCGACCAAAGATCTCATGCCACTAAGAAAGACCCAGTGCAGCAAATTAAAAAACAAAACAAGCAAGCAAAAACAAACTAAAAATGTGCTTAGTCTATCAGTCGTGTCTGACTCTTTGCGACCCCATGGACTGTAGCCCACCAAGCTCCTCTGTTCATGGGGATTCCCCAGGCAAGAATCCTGGTGTGGGTTGCCATGTCCTCCTCCAGGGGATCTTCCCAACCCAGGGATCAAACCGAGGTCTCCCGCATTGCAGGAGGATTCTTTACCGTCTGAGCCACCAGGGAAGCCCAAACTAAGAATAAAAAGATACTTCTTTAGGAGTGTAATTCATACTTCATGTCTAAAGGCTAGAGAGGATGAGTAAAAGTCACCCCGTTTTGTAGTCCGGTAAATACTTTGAGAGCGTCACCGCACGGGTCCTTCATGTAGAGGTGTATAGGGCGAGCGCCCTCTCTGTGCTGCTCTTCACATGACCTTTCTCACGCACCTGTCCTGCCTCAGCACAGTAGAGACCCTCATTACCCTTTGTAACCATGCACACATTACCAGCTTTGCATTAAGCAGCCTGAAGTGATCAACATTTTAGATTGTCTCTAATTTTTTGAAATTGCAAACAGTGCTGCAGTGAATGTTTTGTGTCTTGGTATACTTTTGTGGGTAAATCCTTAACTGTTAAATTATTGGGTAAAAGGTTTTATGTATTTGTTAATTGATAAGGAGTGGTTTACATTCCATTTAGCAGTCTATAAGACTGCTAGACTTCTCATCTTTGGGAGGATTAGAAATAATAAAAATTGAATCTTTGTTCTCAGATAGCTGAGAAAAAAAGTACTTCCTAACAATAAGCACCTTTTAACATATTGGCTGAGTGTCTTTGGCAGCCTTTGTTTTTCAGTTTGTCTTTTTGCTGTGTTGGTACTATATATGAGGAAATTATTCCCTTTTAGTATTTTTGCAAATAATTTTTTCTTAATTTTCCATGACTTCTTTTCTGGTATATTTTTTGCTGCACATCAGCTTTTTGTTTTTATTCATTTTGGCTTTGCTGCTCGGCTGACAGAATCTTAAGGGATTGAACCTGAGCCCCCTGCAGTGGAAGCTCAGAGTCCTAACCTCTGGACCACCAGGGAAGACCCTGCACATTGGATTTGAACGTTTACAGTCAGAACTTTCAGTCTTTGCTGTTACTTCTTTTAAGGTTTATATCATATTTAAGATCTCCCTATTTGAAGGATATAGATTCACCTCTTATATTTTTATACTAAAAGTAAGAGATAATGTAAAAAGTTTTCATAAGTTGTTTTTTATTTTATTATGTAGATATAATCCACTTGCTTGGATGGAGGCGAGAGGTAGGAATGAGTCTCTTTGTGGACTGCTGGTCAATTATCTCAAGGCTGCTTATTTTGTAGTCTGTCTTTTCGCTTTTTGGCGTTCTCCCTTAATATCTATAGACGCCACCAATACTTGGGCCAGTTCTTGGGCTGTGCTCTGTGTCATCAGTCCATCTACTGCTTTTCTTGGTCTCTGTGGCTCTAATTATGGCAGCTTTATAGTGTGTGTATCTGTCTGGGAGGTCCGGTCAGTCTGCCACCCCACATCCCTTACTCTTCCTCGCTGCTCCGACTCACTTATCCTTGCTGCTGTGTCGTAGCATCAATCCGAGATGCTCCTCACCCACCTTGTCCCTCACCACTTTGCGACTGCACTGACTTTATAGAATAACATGAACTGAACATTAATTTATTTGTAGAAGAAAGTCATGTTGCTTTAGCATCAAAGAATGTCATCTTCTCACATCCTCAGCTTCATTCAAGGCCAGTTGGGAAGTTCTAGATAACACAATGATATAAGAAAAAGAAATGAGAGATATAAGTATTAAAAAATAGAAGAGGGCTTCCCTGGTGCTCTGTGGTGAAGAATCTGCCTGCCAGTGTGGGAGACATGGGTTCGATTCGATCCCTGGTCTAGGAAGATCCCACGTGCCATGGAGCAACTAGGCCCATGCGCCACAACTATTGAGCTCACGCTCTAGAGCCCAGGAGCTGCAGCTCCTGAGCCCACATGCTGCACCTGCTGAAGCCCACGTGCCCTAGAGCCTGTGTTCAGCAACAAGAGAAGCCATCACAATGAGAAGCCCATGTACCGCAACTAGTGAGTAGCCCCTGCTTGCCTCAATGATAGAGAAAACCTGTGTAGCAACAAAGACCCAGTGCAGCAAAAAATATAAAGAAAATTATTAAAAAAAGAAAAAGAGAAACGACATTGTTATTTGCAGGTATTGATAACACCTTAGAAAAATGCTGACGAATCAACTGAAAATTGCTATTATTATAAATTTATCAAAATAAAATAATTGGGGTTCAGAAATTGTCAGTTTGAAATACAGATATGAAAAGTAGTTATCCTAGTATGACCAGTTATAAAATTACAGGGAAAAAAATAATATTTACAGTATCAACAAAATAATTTCTAATACCAAATGGCAACAAAAATAGTTTAGGATCTAGATAAAACACTACGTAAGTTTCTCTGTCAAGGATCATGCAAATAGATATGAATAAATGGAGGAAAACTGCTCATTATCCCATAAGTAATTATAAATTTATGGTAATTCTAATTCAACAGGACTAATATTTTAACTTGAAGAAAAATTTCAAGGTTTATCTAAAAGAATAAACATGAGAGGATAGGCAAGGAAATTTTGTGAAGGAGATGCGATGAGGAAGGACTTGCTCTAGTAGGTGTTTTAAAATGTCATCAGGTCACAGTCATGACAGGCCTGTGCTTGGACTTTCCCTGGGATGGACATGGAGGAGTGAGGTTAAGAATGGAAGGCCTGTGACATGGGAACATGGTGGGAGGGTGCTCTGTTTGTGTAATCAGTATGGCCTTTCTCGGTGGCTATTTTTGAATGCTGCTTGTCAATTTTAAACATAATTTTTGTACTTTTTCTTCCTCCTCAGTCCAGTCAACCTGTAACTAAAACGAGACTTTTTAGCACACTTGATCCTGAACTCATGTTGAACCCAGAAACCTTACCGAGGGCCAGTGCCGTGGCTATGACAAAAGAATATTCCTTCCTGCGCACCAGTGTCCCTCGGGGGCCGAAGGTGGGCAGCTTAGGGCTCCTGGCACATCCTAAGGAGAAAAAAAGTTCCAAATCAAGCAAAATTCGGTCTCTGGCTGATTACAGAACTGAAGATTCAGACGTTCGGAATTCTGGTGGAAATGTTCCAGCTCCGGACTCTACCAGGGGCTCCCTGAAGCAGAACCGAGGCAGCGCGACATCAGTGGTGTCTGAGGTCAGCCTGGGCCCCGAGGCCGACGACCGCCTGGAGAATGCGTCCCTGACTGGAGACTACGTGTCCGAGGCTGATGGGACGGAGAGCGATAGCTCCTCCTACAGCAGCGTCTCCGCCCGCGGGACACCAGGCATCCCAGCGAACATGGGAGGCACGCGTGAGGCCCCCTACGTGGTCAGTGGCAGGGAGATCGCCGTTGGAGCCCTGGGCCAGTTCCCCTCCATCTCAGATGTCCTGCAGGCTGCAGCAGCCGAGCACCAAGAGCAGAGGCAGGAAGTCAATGGGGAGACGCGAAGCCGGACCAATAGCATCGGCAGCAGGTGGGTGACGCTGGAGCCCACGAGACACCGCCTTCTCCTCGGAGTTCCCACTTAGTCCTTAACATTTCATTTATACACTCTCTGTTGCTTTGTTAGAAAAGAAACTGGGTCTGATGAGTGTTCACCTGCAATGTTAAGGTATTCTGCTTTTCAGGATTTGTTGCATTGATGTGACATGGACTCACGTCTCCATAAAGGTGTTCTGGCCCTGTGCTGGCTGTAAAGGCCCTACTGTGGGCGAGAGTTTGAGCTTTAACTGTCTACCTAAATCTTTTTACTTATCTGTTTTTTAAAAAAAGTAGGGAAAGGACTTAAACCTAAAGGACTTGACCTAATTTTAAAAATTAGAAAAGATGGTTAAGAATTCATCTTCCAAAGCAGGGGATACAGGTTTGATCCTTAGCAGGGAACGAAGGGGAGAAGGCAATGGCACCCCACTCCAGTACTCTTGCCTGGAGAATCCCATGGATGGAGGAGCCTGGTAGGCTATAGTCCATGGGGTCGCTAAGATTTGGACACAACTGAGTGACTTCACTTTCACTTTTCAGTTTCATGCATTGGAGAAGGAAATGGCAACCCACTCTAGTATTCTTGCCTGGAGAATCCCAGAGACGGGGGAGCCTGGTGGGCTGCCGCCTATAGGGTTGCACAGAGTCGGACATGACTGACGTGACTTAGCAGCAGCAGCAGGGAACTAAAGTCACAAGTGCCTCGGGGCAACTAAGCCCAAGTGCTGCAACTAGAGAGAAGCCTATACCACAATGAAAGAAAATTTTTTTTAATTAGGGGAGAGTAGCCAGAAGGGTGTGAAATCTGGAGAGTATGGACAGCATAAAGGAAGATAATGATCAATTATACTCCCACCACCTGATCCTTTTGTCTTTATCCTCTAGTGTGTCCATGGAAAGCTCTGTTGCTGAAACTCATGATGAAATGTTGCAGGTTCTTAAAGAAAAAATGAGACTCGAAGGACAGCTGGAAGCTTTATCATTAGAAGCTAGTCAGGTAATTGAAATTTGATGGATGTATTAATGTGCCATGTCTTTGGAAAGAATGTGCAATTTCCTATTCACTACATACCAAGTTTTACACGTCTTTAAGAAGAAGCTTTATCATCATTAGCAGCCTTGTCCTCTGTAACCATTTATTTTTCTCTGTTCTGTTTGTCAGCCTTGGAAAGAGGTATGCTAGTTTCCCACTCTGACTGTGGGGTTTCTCCCTGTATCTCTGTCAGGATCTGCCTTGGATACCTCCTGGCTCCGCTATTAGAGACCTAACAGACCATAACAGTTCAATCTTTGGAGTGGATTTCACCTTTTTCTGGCCCAGTGAAATTGTCATCTTTGTCTGTTTAGTACTTTTTGCTTTTTCTGATATGAATTTTGCTTTATCTGGTTAGCATATGCCTGAAAAATCATTTTCCATCCCTTAATTCTCAGCATTCCTATCAATGATCAGAGTAAATCTGTTCAGCTGCCTTTGACCCTCTGCACTTGGCAGGAAGACGGCAAGGGCCTGGGGAGGTGTCTGGTCAAGACAGTGGGGTAGGGGGTGGGGGCTGTCCCCTCAGTAACCTGTGCTGTGGGGATGTGGGGAGGGCACCACACTAGAATGCTTGCTCTGCTGCATAAACTCCAGACTGAAGAGGTGATTACTGAGGTTTCAAGGTTCCTTTTGGTTGTACATGGTTTTCACTTTGTCCTCCTGTGGAACATGAGAGATACCTGGAGTAACAGGCAAGTTTGGCCTTGGAGTACAAAATGAAGCAGGGCAAAGGCTAACAGAGTTTTGCCAAGAGAACACACTGGTCATAGCAAACACCCTCTTCCAACAACGCAAGAGAAAACTCTACACATGGACATCACCAGATGGTCAATACCAAAATCAGATTGATTATATTCTTTGCAGCCAAAGATGGAGAAACTCTATAGAGTCAGCAAAAACAAGACTAGGAGCTGACTGTGGCTCAGATCATGAACTCCTTATTGCAAAATTTAGTCTTAAATTGAAGAAAGTAGGGAAAACCACTCGACCATTCAGGTATGACCTAAATCAAATCCCTCACGATTAAACAGAAGTGACAAATAGATTCAAGTGACAAGTAGACAGAGTGCCTGAAGAACTATGGATAGAGATTCAAGACATTGTACAGGAAACAGTGATCAAGGCCATCCCCAAGAAAAAGAAATGCAAGAAGGCAAAATGGTTGTCTGAGGAGGCCTTACACATAGCTGAGAAAAGAGAAGCTAAAGGCAAAGGAGAAAAGGAAAGATAGACCCATTTGAATGCAGAGTTCCAAAGAATAGCAAGGAGAGAGAAGAAAGCCTTCCTAAGTGATCAATGCAAAGAAGAGGAAGAAAACAATAGAATGGGAAAGACTAGAGATCTCTTCAAGAAAATTAGAGATAACAAGGGAACATTTCATGCAAAGATGGGCACAATAAAGGACAGAAACAGTATGGACCTAACAGAAGCAGAAGATACTAAGAAGAGGTGGCAAGAATACACAGAAGAACTATACAAAAAAGATCTTTATGACCCAGATAACCATGATGGTGTGATCACTCACCTAGAGCCAGACATCCTGGAATGTGACATCAAGTGGGCCTTAGAAAGCATCACTACGAGCAAAGCTAGTGGAGGTGATGAAATTCCAGCTGAGCTATTTCAAATCCTGAAAGATGATGGTGTGAAAGTGCTGCACTCAATATGCCAGCAAATTTGGAAAACTCAGCAGTGGCCACAGGACTGGAAAAGGTCAATTTTCATTCCAATTACAAAGAAAAGCAATGCCAAAGAATGCTCAAACTACCACACAATTGCACTCATCTCACACGCTAGCAAAGTAATGCTCAAAATTCTCCAAGCGAGTCTCCACCAATACATGAATCGAGAACTTCCAGATGTTCAAGCTGGATTTAGAAAAGGCAGAGGAACCAGAGATCAAATTGCCAACATCTGTTGGATCACAGAAAAATCAAGAGAGTTCCAGAAAAACATCTATTTCTGCTTTATTGACTACACCAAAGCCTTTGACTGTGGATCACAACAAACTGGAAAATTCTTCAAGAGATGGGATTGAATACCAGACCACCTTACCTGCCTCCTGAGAAATGTACGCAGGTTAAGAAGCAGCAGTTAGAATCAGACATGGAACAATTGACTGGTTCCAAATTGGGAAAGGAGTACGTCAAGGCTGTTTATTGTCACCCTGCTTATTTAACTTATATGCAGAGTACATCATGCAAAATGCTGGGCTGGATGAAGCACAAGCTGGAATCAAGATTGCCAGGAGAAATATCAATAACCTCAAATATGCAGATGACACCACCTTTATGGCAGAAAGCGAAGAGGAACTAAACAGCCTCTTGATGAAAGTGAAAGAGGAGAGTGAAAAAGCTGCCTTAAACCTCAACATTCAAAAAATGAAGATCATGGCATCCGGTCCCATCACTTCATGGCAAATAGATGGGAAAACAGTGTTGACAGTGATAGACTTTGTTTTCTTGGACTCTCAGATCACTGCAGATGGTGACTGTAGCCTTGAAATTAAAAGACACTTGCTCCTTGGAAGAAAAGCTATGACCAACCTAGACAGCATATTAAAAAGCAGAGACATTACTTTAGCAACAAAGGTCCATCTAGTCAAAGCTATGGTTCTTCCAGTAGTCATGTATGGATGTGAGTGTTGGACTATGAAGAAAGCTGAGCGCCGAAGAATTGATGCTTTTGAACTGTTGTGTTGAAGACTCTTGAGAGGCCCTTGGACTGCAAGGAGATCAAATCAATCCATCCTAAAGGAAATCAGTCCTGAATATTCATTGGAAAGACTGATGCAGAAGCTGAAGTTCCAGTATTTTGGCCACCTGATGTGAATAACTGACTCACTGGAAAAGACCCTGATGCTAGGAAAGATTGAAGGCAGGAGGAAAAGGGGATGACAGAGGATGGATGAGATGGTTGGATGGCATCACCGACTCAATGAACAGGAGTTTGAGCAACCTCTAGAAGTTGGTGATAGACAGGGGAGCTTGATGTGCCATAGTCCATGGGATCACAAAGAGCTGGACACAACTGAGCAATTGAACTGAACTGATCCTCCTGGAATTTGATTTGCTCTTTGGCTGTGTCCAAGCCAAGTTCTTTGTGGATTGTTACGGGTGCAAACCTTGCTGGCATTTCTTTGAAGACACTAGTTATACTTACTATAGAATTTTATTGCATCTGCTCAGTTAGCTTCTTTTCTTTGGGTATTCTTCTGTCTGTTGTATCTGTTGTTTGTCTTCGCAAGGTTGACATCCTTGTGGGTGAGAAGGTGATCGCAGAGCCTTCCCCCCATGCTGGCCTGCTTAGGTGCCACCATGCAGAAAACAAGCACATTCTGTCATCACCCCACCTACCTGCCTGCTGGGCCTGATTGGAGAGACCCCTTCATTGGGGATAGCTGTAATGCTGGAGTTCCTGAATATTTTGTACAATGTGGTGCTTTCCTGTAAAGGCCACCTGTTGGACACCTTTCTTTGTCTCACTGAGTTTTGGCAGCCTTCTTATTAGGCAGGGTGGAAGTGACTTATTTTTCCGAGAGTCAGCATGGCTGTTTGTGTGTCTCTCCAGGCACTTAAAGAAAAGGCCGAGCTGCAGGCGCAGCTGGCTGCTCTGCACACGAGGCTGCAGGCACAGCTGGAGCACAGCCACAGCAGCCAGCAGAGGCAAGATTCACTCAGTTCAGAAGTGGACACCTTGAAGCAGTCCTGCTGGGACCTCGAGCAGGCAATGACTGACCTGCAGAACATGCTAGAAGCCAAGAATGCCAGCCTGGCATCCTCCAACAGTGACCTGCAGGTGGCAGAGGAGCAATATCAGAGACTAATGGCCAAAGTGGAGGAGATGCAGAGAAGCATCCTCAGTAAGGACAACACAGGTGAGCGGTCCCGCGTCTGCCCCTTAGTTGTATGCAGGTACCCAGGGGCTATGCCCCTGGAGGTTTCGTCTCATCTGCTCTGGTTGTTGTTCAGTTGCTCAGTCGTGTCCGACTCTGCGACCCCATGGACTGCAGCACGCCAGGCTTCCCTGTCCTTCACCATCTCCCAGAGCTTGCTCACACATGTTCATTGAGTTGGTGATGCCATCCAACTATCGCATCCTCTGTCATCCCCTTCTCCCTGTCTGCTCTGGGGACTGACCTACTGTCCCATCAACGTGCTGAGGGGTTATTGTCCCTTCTAATTTGTACATGAAGTGTCCACTTGCCTAATGGAGTGTTATCTTTGGTTGAACTTGTGAAATTCTGCATGTTTTTGCATGCGTGTCAAGGGGTGGCTTAGGTCTTAGAAATGGAGTTTGGACCTTTGATGGTTAGATGTAATTGTTTCCACTCATTCTACCTCCCTAGTCGTTTGTTGCTTGGGGGGCTAGACTCACCTGCTTATTCCAGCATTGCAGATGCTGTTTGGAGTATTTAAAAGCAACACTGAGACCAGTGACTAGTAAATATTTCTTTTTCTTCCATAAGTTCAGATTTGGGGTCTAGCTGGGTCCCTAGGGGAGCCCCCTTCAGAATGATAGACAAATGAAACAGTGGAGTCTGGGAGCCTTAGTGGTAAGTGAAGGACTTGTGGGTTCCTTCCCTCGTGCTCTCTGCTCATCCTGGGGATGCACACTCCATTCCCAGAGTCCATGAGCCACCTACGTCCAGGCACCAAGAACCTCAGCATCTCCCTGTGCACTACGAGGGGTAGGAGAAGGGTGGGGGTTTGGGGATGGGGAGAAGGCACTCAGAGCCCAGGGGTGTGTCAGCCCAGATCCTGGTCCTCCAGAAGCCTGGATAGATGACACCTCATCCTTGAAGTCTGGGAGCCTGAGAGATGGGGAGTGGTGCGGCTGGATGGCTGTGAGGGACCAGGTCTGCCCACATGGAGTCTTGGTCGTAAGACTTGTGAGACTAGGTTTCGGATCTTATGACAGAAAAGAAAGAGTGACAAGCTGCTGTCACAAGAGCTTTATCCTGATACTGGGGAAGCGGGGGAGTGGTGGGGAGCACCCGCTGAGAAATGTAACAGCCTACTGTTTTTAGTCTCTGGGCATTTTATGATACCCAGTCCCTAAGAAAATTATTAATATAATGTTCAAAAAGTTCTGTAGTGCTCGGGTTGCAAGGTCTGACCTGACCAAAGCAGGTCAACAGTGACCTGTACCCAGTTCAGCGCCAGCTGGGTGGGGGATTTGGGGTGCAAGGGATGCTCCAGTTGCCTTCCTAAAGCCCTACCATGCTGAACTTTGAGGTACATCCATTCTCAAGGATTTCAAGAGTAGAGGTTGGATTTCCCAAGGTTAGGGGTCATGAATCCTATTTTTTTGTTTCATTTTAAATTTTTAGAATTTAAAATTGTAAGTATTTTCTTAAGTGTTTGGTGAAATTTATTTTTTAAATATTTGACTGGTTTTGTTTGGACTATGACTTGGGTTTGTGCTGTGATTTCTTGTCTGCTCCCCCTGCCATCATCCATGTTAAGAGTTGACCATATCAGCAAACCAATGGAGTTTCTTGTGGATACCATTCCTGAGTTTGTTGATGACTCACAGACTTCATCAGGCCAAAGTCTCAAGCCAGAAAGCTCCCAGATACATAGTCGCTGTCCCTGTTTGCAGATTCCCTAGTTATGAATTCACCAACTCACTGAATTTAATCTACTCAGAGCTCTTTCCGGTTGTTTACAGACAGGTGCAGAGCAGAGAACCGTGGGGGTTGCCTGATGTACAAGGCTCAGTTTTCCCAGTTCAGTTCTTGTTCCCCAAGTGCCCTTTTATGGTCGATTTAGTGCCATTTTTTTGTTTGTTTATTTTTGTGCTTTTGGGGGTGGTTTTGCTGTTTACAGTAAACCACAGCACTGTCTGGTGTTCCTAAGTGCAGGATGGTTTTGGTGCGCTTTTCAGAGAAAATTGTTATGCTAGACAAGCTTCATCCAGGCAAAGGTTGGATGCTGTTGGCTGTCAGTTCGGTGTTCATGAATCCACAGAAAGTGAAGTCAGGTGTCTTTCAACAGAAGCACATGTAAAACAAGGTTTTGTGTTGTTAGTTGATGAGAAGTGACCAGACCCCAACTTGGATGGCCCTGCTCCAGGGCTAAGTGCCCTCGCTTGCACTTCAGACGTCACTGCTGAAGAGGAGAACCAGCAGGCGCCCACTCTCTGTGGAGGCCGGGCTTCCCAGGCCACGTGGTGGCCTGAGCACTGTGCTTACCTGTTTCAGTGCATGACCTGCGGCAGCAGATGACAGCCTTGCAGAGCCAGCTACAGCAGGTGCAGCTGGAGCGCGCCACACTCACCAGCAAGCTGAAGGCATCCCAGGCCGAGATCGCGTCCCTGCAGCATGTCCGGCAGTGGTACCAGCAGCAGCTCGCCCTGGCCCAGGAGGCCCGGGTCAGGCTGCAGGGCGAGATGGCCCACATCCAGGTATGGCCCCCACCATGGCCAGAGGGCCACACTGCATGACTCGTGTGGAGCACTTGCTTTCCCTCCATATTGAAAAGACTTCTGAGTTTATATTTCACAGAAAGGTTTTATTAAAATCTATTGACCACCTGTCTAGCTCACACCCCATGATGTGTAGTCACTGCCTTCTGTGATCTTCTGACACAGCTTCTGCTAGAGCATTTTAAATTCTCAAGTCCCCCTCTCTGGGACATCTTGTGTTCCTGGCTCTGACTAATCCATCCCATCCCCTCTCTGAGGGGCACCTGCTGTCTGAACCCAGCTATCAAATCCATGCCTGGTGGGGTCCTGGACCTCTTACACCCCAGCTCTCTTGCTTTTCACCACCCCCTGTCTCGTGTTTCTGATGCGCGGAGAGCACGGTACATGCTGCTTCCCAGCGGAGCTGCTCCTTCCTCCAGCTGCGTGATTACCTGATCCTTCCAGAAAACACTCATTTCCTGGACCCCAGAGGAGACACTTCCCACTCTGTCTTTCCATGTTGTTAGGGTGCAAGCATGTTGGCCCCTGATTCTTCGTTAGTGGGAG
Organism: Redunca redunca; assembly: GCA_006410935.1. Taxonomy (NCBI): domain Eukaryota; kingdom Metazoa; phylum Chordata; class Mammalia; order Artiodactyla; family Bovidae; genus Redunca; species Redunca redunca. The sequence goes on from SJYQ01002262.1 coordinate 174,533, forward strand.
CAGGTGTGGGTCCAGGTCTGCAGGGTGCTCTGGAGGCACTCGGCAGTGGTAGGCAAATTGCTATAATACACTTTGCCCCGAATCTCAGGGTTTGGACTAATTTGACCAATTGTGAAGGTGCTGATGGTACCTTGGTCAACCTGTCTTCTCTTTGAATTTTGCTGTGGGTTTTATCAACTCCCTTTTTTTTTTTTGGTTCAGATTAAATATTGTAATTTAACTTGCTAAAATGTTCAAAACATTGAAACTTTATTTCTCAAGTGGAGGATATGAAGTACTTACTCCACCAAAAACTCTTTTTAAAAAAATCTATAATCTACAAATATACAAAAATTTATGGTTTTTTTGGCAGTACCATTTCTGGTAATTTTTATTTTCATAAGTTTTCTAACACAAAATTAATTTTTAATCAGAAAAAGTTATCACAATATATTGCTAAATGAAAACAATTATAAAACAGTAGCACAGAATGTGATTCAACATGTGCTGTTTAAAAAGAGGACCGTGGGCCCCCGCCCCGCGTTCCCCGCCCGCTCGGCCCCCGCGGGCCGCTGGCTGGCGGGGAAGGCGCCCCGACGCCCGCCGCTCACTGCCGTCTCTCCGCGCCAGGTCGCCAGGCCCCGGGCGCTGAAGGGTGTGGACCCCGGACGTCGCTGGGACAGCCCCTCCCCGCTGCNATCATTGCAAATCAATGCAATTTTGAAGCTATTGTGGATTTTTTGATGCATAAAAAAATTTAAGCCAGATTTATGTGTCCTGACATAATTCAGAAATGGCATTTGGAAGACAAAAATGGAAGATTCCAAGGGAATGAAAGTTTGAGAACCATAGCTGCTTTGTTCAAATACCTTTGGCACCCAAGTTCAGTATTCCTTAATTAGAGTGTGTAATAAGTTTTTGTCCTCTTTTCCCAGTAGCATAGATATGTCCCAGGAATGCTCAGGCGAGAGGAGAATGCAGGGTGGTCTTTATTCTTTTGTTACTCTGAAATAAAATCCCGGCGAATTATGTTTTCCCTTCTTCTGGGCACCTTCTATTTTAAACCCTGAAGCTCACAATGTCTGGCCACACCTGGCACCTTACAAGTCTTGGAGCATTCACATTGGCTCTGGAAGGGATGTGCTTGAAGGTCTGGGTCAGACACTGAGTGGATAGCCAGTGCCTCTTCCTGGGAATGGCCAGGGTCACCCTGATATGTCCAGGATAGTCAGACATTGAGAAGGCAGGGCCCAAGATGTGTCTCCCCATAGGTCAGTTCATTTGATGGTTAGATTCCTGGCTGTCCCTGCCGCCCAGATGAGGGCCCTCACCTCAGGGGCTCAGAGATGCACCTTCAGTGGAAACTATTGTGCAGGTCTTGCAACAGAGTGCACCGTCATAGGGGTGATGAGCACTGAGTTCTAGGCTGCTGGCTAGCCCCTCTTAAGCACACAGAAGCTGGGTGGCCCAAGTGTCACAGTGGCTGCCAGCAGCGAGACCCCGCATGGAGGAGTCCTGGGGAATGGCCCTCCTGGGTGCCAGCACTGTGCAGAGACCCTGAGGCCACCAGAGTGAGGGGCTGGACTGGGCTGGGCTTGTGTTTGAAGTCTAGCAACCTGAAACTTTATGTTGTTTTTCTTTGAAGGTTGGACAGATGAGCCAGGCAGGCCTTCTGGAGCACCTGAAGCTTGAGAACGTGTCCCTGTCCCACCAGCTGACGGAAACCCAGCAGAGGTCCATCAAGGAGAAGGAGCGCATTGCCGCCCAGCTCCAGGGCATTGAGGTGGGCCAAGCTCCTTCTGGGTCTTGGGGTTTGGGTATTTTTCTTTTACGTTGATCAAGAAAATAAAACAATACACACATATACATGTGAACATTAGTACTATATATGTACATATGTCCGTATATCTTTTAAAATGTCCTTTTTGAACCATGTGCAGTGATCTAAGGTTTTGGGATTCTCTCCCTCATGTTCGCTCTATGCCCATCCCATCTTTTGTCTCTTGAGTTGTTAGTGGTAACCTGTGGCCCTTCTGTGAGCTGCCATGTGGGCCAGCCTAGTTCAGCCCTCAGCCTACATTAACACTTCACCTTCCAGCAGCCACAAGGAGTAGTTAGGACCGTGTTCAGCCATCTCCATGGATTATCCCCGGGGAAGGAGATGCAGAGGCTTTGAACTGTGCTCTTTGTCAGCTCTGAGGCCCAGGACTTAATATCTTAACTTCTCTGGCCTTTGTTCTCTTTGTATTAAATGTGGATAATAATACCTGCTTCACAGGCTTGTTGGAAAAGTAAAGGCGAACAAGGGTCTGCGGCATCTCGGCAGTGTATTCAGGGCAGTTTTATGCCGAGAACATCAGTGGTCTTTTAGGAGCACGTGAAAGGTTGGCATCCTGTGACAAGAGTGGTCCCTGCTTCCCCACATGCGCCTTTGTCCTCACAGATGATGTGGATGTTAAAAGACAGTCGTGTTTTGTCAAACACGTTTCAAGGGCTCAGCGTCAAAGAACTGCGAGGATTTTAAGCTATAAGCTCATGCTTTTTTTCCTAAGAAAACACCCAGGTGTTCAGTCTTACCTACATAGTCATGATGAATGCCGTATTTGCCCCACTGGCCCTGATCTCTAGTTTTACCAAGTGGCATCAGGAAATAATCTTGTGGAAGAGAGTGTGCTGTGTATCACACCCCAAAGTGGGGACGTGCTGTACAGCCTGTCTTCACATAAGTGGTCGTCATGGTGGTTTCATTCATCACTTTATCCTAGTTCTTAAAACCAGGTGGACTGCTTGCTTCTCTCTTCATCCGGGTCCAAGAGTCACCAGGGGAGTTGTGGGTAGAGGAGTAAGCAGCTAGCCTGTCTCATGGGCAGCAGGAGGACACCAGCTTTCTGCCCTCTTGTCACTTTTGGGCTCTCTGTCTGTGGGTCGTGGACAGGTTGGTGATGGAGACCAGGGCTTCTCTCCAGGGTGGTTGGTTTGTCTGCTGAATCTGTAGCCATCAGGTTATCCTCCTTTTTAAAAAGTATTTCTTTATTTTGACCGTGCTGGGTTTTCCTTGGTGCACGTAGGCTTTCTCTAGTTGTGGGAAGTGGGGGCTGCTCTCTGTTGCAGTGCACTAGCTTCTCGTTGCCGTGGCTTCTCTTGTTGTGAGGCACAGGCCCTAGGGTTCACTGGCTTCAGTAGTTGCAGTTCCTGGGCTTTAGAGTACAGCCTCAGAGTTGTGGCACATGGGCTCAGCTGCTCCGAGGCGTGTGGAATCTGGCCCAGAGATCAAACCTATGTTCCCTACATTCGCAGGCGGATTCTTCACCACTGGGCCACCAGGGAAGTCCAAGTCCTGCTTTTTAAGAAATTTTCTTTCTTCTGGGCCCAGGCTGACATGTTGGACCAGGAAGCTGCCTTTGTGCAGATTCAAGAGGCGAAGACGATGGTAGAGGAGGACCTGCAGAGGAGGCTTGAGGAGTTTGAAGACGAGAAGGAGCAGCTGCAGAAGATGGTGGCCTCGGCAGCGGTGCTGGAGCAGCAGCTGGAGCAGGCAAGCACCTGCTGGGGCTCTCGTCACTGCCCCGGTGCCACAGCCGGCCTCACGGTGCTCATTTGTGCTGGTCTGTCCATCTTCTACTCATGTTCTGTGCCACAGCTTTACACCAAAGGCTGCCTCCAGCGCATCCATCCAGATTGTTTAAAACCTGAGCACGGAAAAAGTAAACTCTTGGAGCACACGGTGTTTTTGTTTAAGAGCAGTCACATTGACTTTGGTTCCTTCTTTTCCAGGTGAAGTTGACTTTGCATCAGCGAGACCAGCAGCTGGAGGCTTTGCAGCAGGAGCACCTGGACCTGTTGAAGCAGTTCACCTCAGCGCAGGAGACTCTGCAGACTAGGGAGCAGTCCCTCGGGGACCTGCAGGTGCGCTACGATGAGCTGCAGGCTAGGCTGGAGGAGCTGCAGGGGGAAGCTGCCTCCAGAGAAGATGCCATCCAGGCCCTGCAGAACGAGAAGATCGTCTTGGAGGTGGCTCTGCAGGCAGCCCAGAGCAGCAGAGAGGAATTTGATAGAGGGGCGAAACGCCTGGAAGAGGGGGCCCAGGACACGTCGGACACTTTAGAGCAGTTGAGACAAGAATTAGCCATCAAGTCCAGCCAGGTAATGCAATTTGCTGTCACTTTGTTATGAATGGAAATCATGCATACAAGAAGTAATGCTCATTGTCTGGCCATTCATTTTATTTGTTTGGTCCTGTTTTGGAACACCTTGCTTTGTAAACATGGAGGAACACTTGCAGGGCAGGGCCCAGGGCTCAGTGGGGAAAGGGTCCATAGCCTCTAGTGTGGTACTTCCAGTCTTGGGTCGGCGGCTGGGTGTGGAGATGGCTGAAAACTAGAAAACAGTTGTTTGAGACTTTGAAAGTAATCTGCCAAGAAATGCTGGTTTCAGTGTACCTACGATGAGGAGCTCAGACTTGGGAAAAGCCACTTAGAACTTCGATTTTTTTTTCCTTCCTGGCTGCCTGACTTCAGTGTGACCTCCAGGACACATCGACAGAGTGGGTGAGGGTGGGGAGATGGCCTGACTGTCCCACACCTGGGAGCTGCCATGCTGTGATGCGAGCAACCAGAACAAGAAACAAATACAGAACAAGAAAGCTGCAGGGTGTGGAGGAAGCAGAATTAGTGTCAGGAACAATGTTGTCTTCAAATCCTGTTCCATTAGCATCAAAAGGAAGTCAGTGACATGTTTTCTCTCCAAGGAGTAGGTGCACGTTTTCTGCAGACACTGACTGACTGTTACCTTCTTGGACAGGATGCTCGGAGGCAGGTTGTTGATGCCTCTGTGCATATGTGTCCCCATGGGACACAGGGCCCTCCTGGAGCCATCAGTGTAACATCTGCACTCATGTCCCTCATAGGTAGAGCACCTGCAGCAGGAAGCTGGCGCTCTGAAAAAGCAGACACAGAAAATAAAGGAACAGTTTCTTCAACAAAAGGTAAGAATGTGTGGTTAGTTTTTTTCCCACGAAACAAGTGCATGAAGAAAATCCTATATGTTTAATCTTTTCACTGGAAGGAAATCACTCGAGGAAGGTAACAGCTTGGTTCCAGGTTTTTTAAGGTACTTCACTGATTCTAAAACACGCATCTCACCCCTCCCATTTTTATATCTCTGAAGTCAGGTGCATTTTCAGGGTGGGCTTCGCATCTGTATCTCACGGATCCTGTGCCCTGCCATCACATAGTATGAGCACATGTTTCTTCCACAGAGCCCCAAGCATCCTGTTCAGCATGTCTTTGATAATGGTCACACCACAGTCTAGTATTGAAATAAGGTGTTTGACGTTAGTGAAGCCAATTCTGCTCTGGAGGAGTGAACACAGAGTGTCACCAAGGGTCTGAGGAAGGGCAACTGAGAATGTAATAAGTGGTGGGGGATTTTATCACTGAGATGCAAGCGGGGGTGCCTTCAGAAGTCAGGCAGGGCAAGTAGAGGGAGAAGGAGTGGCCACATTCCCCCAAGAAGGTGACATGGTCAGGAACCCCAGCAGCTGATATAGTTGCTATGTGTCTCACCCAGACCTGTTGAGGACTAAAATTGTGATGTCTCAGTGGGCGGTATCATGCATTTGCTGAAATACATTATCTTTCGCTCCCCAAAAGTGTTGTAAGCACTGAGTGTTTTTGTTTACACCATTCAACCCCTTGGAAGCCCCACCCCACTGGCTGCAGCTTCTGTCTTTGTTGGGCAGGTGATGGTGGAGGCCTACCGCCGCGACGCCACCTCCAAAGACCAGCTCATCAGTGAGCTGAAGGCCACGAAGAAGAGGCTGGACTCGGAGGTGAAGGAGTTGCGGCAGGAGTTGATGAAACTTCAAGGGGAGAAGAGGTCCATGGAGGTGGACCACTCACGCCTGCAGAAGGAGATGTCACAGGTCCAGCAGCAGGTGGTGGATCTTGAAGGGCACCTGCAGTCTGCACAGAGGGAGCGTGATGAGATGGAGACGCAGTTACAGGTTTGGGGGCATCTTTGATGTGTGAGGGTTCAGCTGAATGTGCCTGGGGCTGTATGGTGGGTGGGCAGGGACATGTGGAGATGTTTTTAGAAAAATAACCTGGAAAAGGCCCTCCTGGAGCTCAGGTGCTGGAGGGTTGGGAGGGGTGGTCCAGGCAGAGATACAGCTGTGAGGGAGCTACTGAGGCCTAGAACCAGCGTCTGAGAGCTGGAGAGTGAGCAGAAAGCCAGGGGGCTCTGCTGGGTGTGGGATGGCAAAGAGTTCTGTGCGGGTGGCAGGGTGCATGAGGAATACGCTGGTTTGTGCTCTGGGTTTTAAGTGTGGTGCAGCCGGATTTGCTGTGCATGCCCGAAGGCCGCTGTGGTCGAGGGGAGGCAAGTGTGGAGGCAGGAGCCTGTAAGAGATGGTGGTGGCAGTATCACAGAGGGTCTCTGGAATGGGACAGGGAGAGGGAGACCTCAGGCCAGATTCCTGCAGCTGAGGAGTATGTCCAGTGTGAGAAACTGAGGCAGACGATAGACCTGGGGAGAACAGTGAGCAGGGAGTCAGACCAAGGGCTTTGTCTTACATGTGATGTGTCAGAAATCCCACAAACAGGCCAGGCAGAGTCTAGCGGGCCAGGTGGGCTAGAGGCCACAGCTGAGGGCTGTGAGGGTACAGGCGGGACAAGGGGACTGGGAACTCACTGAGGGGCTCACTGAGGGGCTCGGTCTGTGAGAGGCGAGCTGGGCCTGGGGGCTGGTGCTCACTGCACAGGAGGAGACAGGACAGGACAGTGAGTGAGGCCAGGAGGGGGCACAAGGCTGCCCCGGGGTCACTGGGAGAAACCAAGGAAGGGCCTGGGGGCTCTGTCAGGGAGTCCAGTGGGGCCCCCAGGTGGGATCCGGAGGCGAGAGGTTTCCCCACTGGTAGCTCAGGATGCTCCTAACCTTTGTTAAAGTGGTCACTAACCTCAGGACCCTCTGTCCGGATCTTCCTCAAAACCCATGTCCTGTAAGGCAGCCCTGAGAGGGTACCATTTAGCCGTGAGGAAGCCGGTCCCAACATTGGGGCTTCAGGTGGAGGGCCTGACGCTCCTCACTTTGTCTTTTCCTATCTTTCTTTGAAGTCTTTGCAGTTTGATAAAGAGCAGATGATAGCTCTGACGGAGGCCAACGAGGTACTCAAGAAACAGATAGAGGAGTTGCAGCAAGAAGCCACAAAGTATGCGGGCGGGGCGTGTGCTGGGGGAGGTCAGGCGGGGTTATGAACCATGCAGGGGACCCCAGTACTGTCTGTCCAGCGCTCACTGGTCCACACCAGGGGACCCCAGCACGGTGTGTCCAGCCCTCACTGGTCTACCCCAGGAGGCTTAGATGTCAGAGTCCAGATTTAAAGCTGCAAAAGTGATTCCGTCCAGACTTGATGGTTACATGTGGATGTGCTAACATAACATGTCCTTTTACAAATACTCCCCTGTCTGTTTTTGTTTTTGTTGCTTTTTCGTGTCAAGAACTTGTTGCAATGCCCTTCCTGCCCCAGCTCCCTGCCCAGGGCGGATGCTTGTGTTGGTCCCCTTCAGCCCACTCCAGGCCCTTCCACTCCCAGGGCGTGTCCCACAGCACTCTGCTCTGGTCAGCCACTGTTTTACTGTGAGCCTGAATGTTGAGTTTCTTGCTGTTGATCAGGAGGATTGCTGGAAGCCTTTCTTTTTGGTAGGAGAGGACTCTTTCTGCCTCCACCAAATCATTTAAACAGCTCCTAAAGGGGAGCGGGGCAGTTGAAATGCAGTGCTGGGCTCCTCAGGGGCACCCACCAACCATATCCTGAGGAGGCAGATCTGGGCAGTGGCGGAGCAGGACAGGGTGGAGCCGCCAGCCTCCATCCAGAGCCCTGGAGGAATGGGGCTTGGATGGACGTGTACTTCACGTGTGCTTGGTGTGGCATGTGAATTCAGAGGTGAGCTGAGACTCCTTCCGTCTCTGCCACGTCCCAGGGCCATCACAGAACAGAAGCAGAAGATGAAGCGTCTGGGTTCGGACCTGACCAGCGCACAGAAGGAGATGAAGACCAAGCACAAGGCCTACGAGAATGCAGTGGGGATCCTCAGCCGCCGCCTGCAGGAGGCCCTCGCGGCCAAGGAGGCGGCCGAGGCCGAGCTGAGCCAGCTGAGAGCCCAGGCGGCCGCCGGCGGCAACAACCTCACTTTGCACGTGGGTAACTCGTTTGCTTTGGCCACTTGCAGAGACTTGGTGTAGGGGCATGACGTTTATAGGCAGCTCCCCTCTGAAACCCTCCTACAGGGTCTAGAAAAGCAGTGTGGGGCAAGCCTGTGGGCAGTGTTTGTCTCAAATACCTCATGGTAGTGAAATGACCAGGGACCCTGATGAAGCGTGTGGAGTCTCCCCTGCTTGCTCCAGTCCTCCTCTGCCTCATTGTGGGGAGGAGGCTCTGTAAGTAGGTGAAGTTCTGTGAGCGCATGAGTGTGGCATGCGAGGGTTCAGGGTGAGGGTTGAAGAGTCCAGAAAAGCTTTTGGGAAAGGTGACATCTGAACTCGTCTTCAGTGGAAGGGGGGCATCTTAGCAGAGGGGTGCTCCTGTGCCGGCTGTGCTGTGCGCTGGGTCTAGGGGCACGGGGTGGGTGGGTGTCCGGCTGCAGGGGCAGCTCAGGCTGGCTCTTGCGTGAAACAGCAGACTGAGACCTGCCGACTGTCCTGTCGGGAAGCCCCAGGTGGAGGCGGGCGAGCCTCGGGTAGTAACGGCGCCTGAGGCGCTGGGAGCAGAATGGAGGCGGCAGGGTGGCAACGGGGGAGCTGAAGGGGGGCCTCACAGAGCCCCATGCCCCGTGGAGCCCATCGCCAGGGGAACGGGGGTGGGGGGTGCTGGAGACAAGCCCATGGGACAGACAGCATGTACAGCATAGTGGGTGGAAGTGGCTATGAAATGCTTGGTGTCAGAAGGAAGAGGGAATGTGTGCATGGCAAGGGTCGAGGGCTCCGTCCTCTGGAGCCTCTCTGCCTACTCTGGCGTCCTGAGGGAGAGCCTGTGGGAAGGAGGGCAGGGCAGCAGGCAGGTGTGCTTGTTCTGTGTGTGTGTGTGTGTGTGTGTGTGTGTGTGTAGGGGTGTGTGTGTGTGTGTGTGTAGGGGGGTGTGTTCATACGTAAAGGCCCTCAGGTTTCCCTTGGGGCTGCACTGCCACTCTGTTAGTCACAAGTGCTGTGTGTGTGTGTGTGTGTGTGTGTGTGTGTGTGTGTGTAGCGGGGTGTGTTCATACGTAAAGGCCCTCAGGTTTCCCTTGTGCTCTGTGTTAGTCACAAGTGGTGTGTGTGTGTGTGTGTGTGTGTGTAGGGTGTGTTCATACGTAAAGGCCCTCAGGTTTCCCTTGTGCTCTGTGTTAGTCACAAGTGCTGTGTGTGTGTGTGTAGCGGGGTGTGTTCATACGTAAAGGCCCTCAGGTTTCCCTTGTGCTCTGTGTTAGTCACAAGTGCTATGTGCGTGTGTGTGTATGTGTGTGTGTGTAGGGGGGTGTGTTCATACGTAAAGGCCCTCAGGTTTCCCTTGGGGCTGCATTGCACTCTGTGTTAGTCACAAGTGCCCTGGTGCCCCAGATCCCGGCAATATGGAGCCTACCACCTCCCTTCACACCTACTAGTAGGCATGAAGCTCTGCCTCAGTTAATTTGCATTTCATTTATTACCCACAGATTTTGAGTCATTTCACTTAAGCTTAGTAATTGTATTTTTTTCTCATATTTGTTTTTCTCTTCTATCAATTTGAGAATTCATTAGTTGGAGGACACTATAGCATAGTGTGATGTTCTCTTGCCAAAATACATACATTCAGTATTCCCTCTCACACACTTACTTTATACAGTATCAGGAAGAGAACTTACTTACAGTTTCCATTTTGTTTTAAAGTATGTGTCTGTGTAATTAATCTACTTATTTACCAAAGACAATAATTTATAGCTCTTACCTTTCTATATTTCCAAAGCATTAACTGAAAAAGTTAGTCATTACTGTGTGACACCTGGTACTTCATTGCATCTCTTGAAGGAGAGGGAAGGCTGTCGCGTGTGGTTGGCAGCCTCATGCTGTCAGTGGGAAGCTGATGTGGGGGTCTTTGGTAAGACCCTGACCAAACGCACCTTCCATCCCGGCCATCAGGAGCGGGTCCAGGTGCTGGAGGCGGAGCTGCAGGCTGTCGGCCACAGCAAGATGATGCTGGAGAGGGAGCTGCAGGAGGTCATCTCACTGACCGGCCAGGAGCTGGAGGAGCAGCGGGAGAAGGTGCTGGAGCTGGAGGATGAGGTAGGCCACGCCCTGCCGTTGCACTGCCCAGGGACGAGCGCCGCCCCATGTGCAGGGTCGGGACGCAGCCCAGCCTGAGTGCTCGGCCTCCACTCTGCTTCTGGGGGTTGTCCTTCCACTCCCCTGGGTCTGACCACCTGCACTGCTGGACACCCTTCATGCACTTCAGTGAGGCCTGCTGTGCCTGCTCTCACTCCAGTGTGGCAAATAAACCCAGCCCAGAAGATCGCCACGTAACCCTCAGGCTCAGAGACAGCTGTGGCTTCAGGTGGTGCCACATGCTGCAGCATGGTGATGTCTCCTGGGTTCTGCACAGGGTCCCAAGGTGGCTGTCGGGAGCTGCAGGCTGCATGCACAGTTCACGGTCATCTCTGTCACACTCAGCTCTGGGCCTGCCTGGGCTCCAACCTGGATGTGCTTCTCCAGAAGCCCACAGTCCACAGGAGAGGACCGGCTGTCGGCTGTGGGTCTAGGAGAGAAGCAGGCATGGCCACGGCAGCCTTGCCAGCTGTGGAGCAAGGGTCTGCTGCATCTGGTGCTCAGCTGGGTGGTGTTGCGTTGTGGTGTTAATCATTCAGTACCTGGAGTACAGTGGGTCCACAAACCGGCAATTTTGATTTGTTTCAGCTTCAAGAGTCCAGAGGCTTCAGGAGGAAGATAAAGCGCCTTGAGGAGTCCAATAAGAAGCTAGCTTTGGAACTGGAGCACGAGAGAGGGAAGCTCACAGGCCTCGGGCAGTCCAATGCGGCCTTGAGGGAGCACAACAGCATCTTAGAGACGGCATTAGCCAAGAGGGAAGCAGACCTAGTTCAGCTGAACCTTCAGGTATTGGAACTCATTTGCCGGAAGCAGGAGGAAACCTGCTGCAGGCCAGGCAGACTCTGAGGGCCTCAGCTGCATCATCTGTGCTTCATCACAGATGCCTGCAAAGTAGAGGCATGGAGACGGAGGCCCAGAGGATCTGCTGGAGCCTCAGCCCCTCTGCCTGTCCTGAGGTGGGGGTGGAGCAGGGGAGCTGAGCTGTAAAAGAACTAGATTCGGTCCCTAAGGTTCCCTGGGGGTGCAGAGGAGACCCTTTCCTAGTTCCAACCTCAGGGCCTCCTGTGATTCAGCACTGGGGTTCGAACTCTGGTGGATGTCACCCTATAAACCCCACTGTCAGTTCCTCAGCTCTGCAGCCCCTCTGGGTTTTTTACCAGCCCAGCCCAGCCCCTGCTTTGAATAATCCAGACTTTAAAGAGCTTCCAGATTTTCCTATGTGCTAGTTCCCACCATCTGAATTACTTGCCTCGCCATGAAGACACCTGCATTGATAACCCCTGATTTATTTGCATATTTTGGGCTCCTAAACCTATGTTTGAATATGATCATATGATTGTGCTCATGTGATCTGAGATTTCAGTTTTGAGAACAATGTTCTCCAGAATTAGAAATCTCACTCCTTTCCTGGCTTGTACCTTTGTTGATAACATGTCATGATGTCTTGTTCCCACGTGATGCTTGATTCCCTCACATGACCCTGGTCAGAGAGGCCTGTGCTTTCTCCCAGGGCTCTTCAGGCTTTGGAAATTTGATGTCCTTCCTTCCTTACCCCTCTTGGAATGTGCTGTAGGTGCAGGCAGTTTTGCAGCGCAAGGAAGAAGAGGACCGCCAGATGAAGCAGCTCGTCCAGGCCTTGCAGGCCGCACTACAGAAGGAAAAGGTGATGGTGCACAGCCTCGAGGAGCAGGTGTGTGGCTTCCAGCTGGTATCAGACAGACTGCAACCTCACAGAGCCTTTTGGAATGTAACTTGTAAATGTCTAAAAACTCAGCATTAGTACCCTTGACACATCAGTTCCCTTCCAGGAACTTCTCTGTGAATACCTTTGCTAATGGGTCCAAGGACAGGATGTCGTCATGGGGTTGGTGACAGAGCCTGGAGGGAGTCTCCGTACTCATCAGTGGAAGAAAGGGCTTAGTTTAAGCTAAGGAGCAGTCGTGCGGATCTAAGATGTATGCACAGAGCTCCATAGCTGTGTCTTTGCTGGGGAAATATACCCTGCATGTAGTGTGGAGCTGAAAAGCAAACTGAAGAACAGTATATGATACCCCATTTGTGTTAAAGAAGCACCCAACAACAGTGGTTCTGGAGACCCGTGTCATTCTCGACATCTAGAGCAGTTTTCCTGGCTGCTGCCTTCCACGCTCAGATGTTCATCAGTGCATCAGGTGGCTCATCCCACAGAGAGGCCTGCCCTGGCCACCCCACAAGCGGAGTGGACCTCAGGCTGTAGACTTAAAGTTTTACCATCATGATGCATCATCTGTGGTTTCTGTGTAGCTCTTTCCTCATGAGAACATCAGCATCCTGGGACAAGGTCTGTGGCTTGTTTGCCCTCTTGTCCTCAGTGCCTTCTCAGAGCAGACGACAGAACACGTTTGTCGTGGGCACACTCCTGCGTGTGTAGGTGCATGTCACCTGGGTTTTGCACTTACTTTTACATTTCTCCGTGATAATGTACTAGAGATAGAAGGAAATAATTTTATTTATTTCATGAGTGAGACAGTAAGACATTCTTTTATTTAGTTTTTATTATTTTTTAAAAATATTTTTTGGCTGCACTGCACAGCATGTGGAATCTAGTTCCCCAAATAGGGATCTGAATCGTGCCCCCTGCATTGGAAGCACAGGGTCTTAACCTTTGGACTGCCAAGGAAGTCCCCAGGCATTCTTTTAAAGTAGTACTAGTTTTAAGATATATTAAGAATATTATTATGTGATCAATTATTAGCTTCTTCTTGACCCACATGTGCCTTGTTTGCCATATTTAACCCTTGCTTGCAGTTGCTGCATATCTGATGGTTCTAAACTGAGTCAGCATACTCCCTGCTTTTCTGTCCCTCACCTTCCTGTCTTTTGATTTGTACTCAGGTATCACTTAATAGTTTTATTCTCACCTTAAAGAAGTTGTAACTAAGCAATTTTTAACTGGAAGTACTAGGGGGATGATGTATATTTGATTTCTTTTTTTAAGGGCAGTAATTGTAAATGATGCCTATTTTTCCAAGTACATTTGGTCTGATAGTCCTAATTGTAAAAATAGTACATACCAGCAACAATTTTTAGTGCATGTGGAGATTAAAGTATCTTGAATCTCTACCTAGTGACAACCACTGCTAATACCCTCTATTGGAGTTTTTTCCAGGTATATATGAGTTCTTTCTATATTCATTTGTCATATACTAGAAATATTTTTATTAAACTTCTCTTACATGAAGTACTTGCTAGTGTAGTTAGACAAGAAAACTAAAATATTGGAAAAGCAAATGAAAAATGTTGTTATATTCTGAGAATTTGCTTATCTTCTCAGAAACGTTGAGATAAAATGTTGTTAACCATGAAAAAGCTAGTTACATCCTTAAAGGAAAAAGAGCAGTAGCGTTATTACACTTCGACAGTCTGATGGAAAGGTAGATTCTTCCTCAATACATAAATTATGAACAAAAGTAACAAGAAATATGCAGACACACTTGAGAATGACTGTAAGAACCACTGAGGCCTAGAAGGTTGAACATAACGGTTCACTCAGCAGGTGCTGCTGCCGTGTTGCATGCTTTCAGGCCAAATGTGTGTTCAGTACTTCATCCTTGACAGGCACCTTGAAAAGCTGTGGAAGGAAGGCCTGCTAGAGCGGCTAGGAGGTGGGGGTTGGGGCAGCTGCCTCCACACGTGCTGTGAGGTTCTGCCGCTGTCCTTGACAGTGCTAATGTTTTTTGTTTTAGGTTGCTGCAGCCAAGGCAGAAGCAGGCCACAACCGCCGCCACTTTAAGGCTGCCACCTTAGAGCTGAGCGAGGTGAAGAAGGAGCTGCAGGCCAAGGAGCAGGAGGTCCAGAGGCTACAGGCAGAGGCCGATGGGCTCCAGTAAGTAGGAGTGGGTGCCACCACCATCTCATCTCCAGTTAGCACCTTCGACACACCAGGGTCCCCTGTCTTCTAGCAAATTGCTGGGCAGATCTCTGCAGGCAGATCTGAGGAGGAGAAATGTATCCAATTGCTATCTCAAGAATGCCTGCAGCTTAACACTGAAACTTTGGCCTTGATGCTCTGTGCTCCCACTTTGTGCCTTGCTGGTCCTTCTGTGAGGACAGAGAGCCCTGGGGGCTGTGCCCACCACTGATGCTCACTGTGGGCTCCCACTGCGGGGTCTCGGCTCAAACGTGTAAGCGCACATGTGTTGGGCGGTGCACATGCATTGAACTCTGTGACACTTTCCCTCCCATTGTAATCTATGATTGGGCACTCGTGGAGAAGCCCTCCCAGGGGTTGTAAGCGTTAGTTGAGCAAGTGCATTCACAACTCCTAGAACAGTCCCCATCCAGGGGTGCGGTACGCGAGTTTTGTCCTTATGAATGTTACCCAGGACATCTAACAGTCAACTGAAAGCATTTTTGAGTGGGAAGGTCATTGGAAGAACGATGTAATTTTACTCCTCATTTTTTGTGCTAGGATCCAGGAGGGGAAGCACTCGCAGGAAATAGCAGAATTCCAGGAGGAGCTGGCAGAGGCCCGGACCCAGCTCCAGCTGCTGCAGAAGCAGCTGGATGAGCAGCTGAGCAAAGAACCCGTAGGAAACCAAGAGGTGACTCACTGGGCAGCTTTCCCTCCCAAGTTAACAGGATTTACAGAACAAGACTCTGCCTGATACATTCACTTCATTCCCTGTCTTCTTGGAAAGGAATTTTTTTTTTTCTAAGTGTATTAAATGATACGAAGAGATAGAGTTACAACAATTTTATAATGCAAGAAAGCCATTTTAAAATTCTTTGGATCATGTGATGTTTTTCCGTCTCTAGATGGAAAATCTCAAATGGGAGGTGGATCAGAAAGAGAGAGAAATCCAGTCCTTGAAACAGCAGCTGGACTTGACCGAGCACCAGAGTAAACAGGAGTTGGATGGAATACAGCAGTCGTTACAGGTACAGGTCATGTCAGGGCCCCAGCAGCAACCCCCCAGCTCTTCCCAGTATCATGCCAAGCAGCATGCTACATGCACAGCAAGAGTTTTTGATGGATTGAGTGCTCACACCAGATCATTCCTGTTTCAGAAAGCAGCCCAGGTTAGGCAGCCGAGGGACACCGAGCAGAGACCAGAGCCCCTGGGCTGAGCTGTGCAATTGTCCCAGGAACGAGATCTCATTAATTCCAATATATGAGAGTGCAATTCACCAGTGTGTGATGAGCTTCTCTGAGAAGAAGTCTATGAACATATAGTCTTGACTGCTCGAGGATGGGATCGGGGTTGGGGGGCGGGGGGTGACTCTGACTGAGATTCCTACATGTGGATGGACAGCTTGAGTAATCATCAGAACTGCTTTGTCTTCTGTCTCGGGAATAGTTAAGCTTATTCTAGTAGCTGACCTTGGAATTAATACAAGGATTGGGTTCATTGTCAAATGTGGATATGGGAATGTTACTGGTTCCTTGGCAGAAGCTCTGAAGTTTGGATGGGAACATTGAGGACAGAATTGTAACTGGATTCTCTGCGGTGTAGACTCCTAGAGAGGGGTGTTGCTGGGAGGGGAGCGTCACATGAAAGCTTTAGTGTACAAAGCCAGGCTAGTAGCCCCAGCCCCTTAGAATTGTGACGTACAAACTAAGATTTGTGCAGTGTGCTTAAGATCTTTCAGTGTTTGAAAATCTATGACTCCACTTTCTTTAGAATATTAAATCTGAGCTGGAGATGGTGCGGGAAGACCTGTCTATGACCCAGAAAGATAAATTTATGCTTCAAGCTAAAGTGTCAGAACTGAAGAACAACATGAAGACACTGCTCCAGCAAAACCAGCAGCTCAAGCTGGACCTGCGGCGAGGAGCAGCCAAGACGGTACGAGGCCACCCGGGCCATCAGCAGGCCGTTGTAGATGTGTTGGCTGATGGTCGGCAGCCATTCAGTCATAAAGTTACATTTAACCAATGTTGGGCAACAACCATGTGAAATGATGATGGCGTATTCTTTTTGGACCACCGGCCAAATCTTTTTAATTTAGTGCTTTTTCTAACAGATTGTTGGCCTCTTTCTATGAATTCAGATGCCATTTTATTGTAATATGCTTTACAAACTAAATGAGGGCATGGTTTGCTTGTGTTAACAAGAGTCCCTGGCCTTCTTGGTGAACCCAGCTGGGACACACAGCTGCCAGAACAGGCTCGAGGGCCCAGGAACCCCTGAAACTGCTGTCATGAGCTCTTTCAGATTATCTGTTTACCCACAGTTAGTTTCTCTCCTCAGCCTATGTAAATACTTTGCTGGTGCAAAGAACTCACTCAGATTCAGAGGTTTATTTAGCATGGTTTGGTTATCTACGGAAAAAGTTATAAGTCCAAGGAAGGGGAGTCTTATGAGTCAGAAAATTGACTTAATTTCTCAGGGAAACTCAGAGTCAAGGCCTTGGTCTCTCTGGAAAGCCCCACCTGTGAGCTGTCATTAGGGGTCCTCCGGTCAGGTCCATGCCCCTGAAGAGCCAGGACTATAGTATTTGTTACATGGTTAGAAAGAAGATTTTCTATTTAGCAGACATTTCCTGAACCCCCGAGGCTTCCAGCTCTGCGGAGTGGGAGTTGCCTCCCCAGAAACCCTTGAGGAGCTGGGGAGGCGCCTCCAGAAGCACGTGTGATGGCAGGGACCCTTGGGGAAGGGGTCGGGGGTAGGCCTCCAAGTGGGAAACTAGCCGTGTGCTTTGAAAAACAGAGAAAGGAGCCAAAAGGAGAAGCCAGCTCTTCCAGCCCCGTGACACCAGTGAAGATCCCTGACTGCCCTGTCCCGGCCTCACTGCTGGAGGAACTGCTGCGGCCCCCTCCTGCCGTGAGCAAGGAACCCCTCAAGAACCTCAACAGCTGCCTCCAGCAGCTCAAGTACGAACTACCCTGGGCTCTGTGGTTTAGTCTTTACAGATAAATTTCTTGTTTAACTTGGAAGAATCTTTCCTGTTACAGCACCCCATGTCCAGCAGAGGCCGAGCAGCTCTGGGGGTGGGGGGTGGGAGGGGACAATGGGGTCCCATGCCTCTCTCTCTGTCTCTAAGGTGGGAGCTGTCCTGAGATAAATGACAGTGGCCAGGCATCAGGAGGCCCGTGTCTGGAGGGTGTGGGCAGGTATTGTTTTTGACCCCGAAGAAGCCAGGCAGGACAGATTCAGCTCTGTCTTCCCCACATTCTCCCCAAGCAGCGGTCAGTGTGTGCAGAGCTGCCTGGCTTGTGGGCCTATGTGAGCGGAGGAAAATGCCCAGAGTCCCTTTTGTTCTGTGACCCAATCAGTTTGCTGGTCCCAGTAGAGAGATTCAATGGGTCTTGTGAGTGTGAGCACCTGCCGTCCAGTTGAGGCTCGTCAGGGCTGAGTCCTAGGTGATGGGCTGTCTCTAGGGGAGCAGCGGCGCCCTCCCTGGCTCTCCTTTGACCGCGTCCCTTCCTCTCCCTCCCCTGTCTCCCCAGGCAGGAGATGGACAGCCTGCAGCGCCAGATGGAGGCACACGCAGTCACTGTGCATGAGTCGCTGTCCTCATGGACTCAGGGGGACCCCGCCAGCCCCTCACCACCGGGAGATCATGCCAACCCTAGAGGAGACACAGAGCGGCATGGTCAGGGCAGGGCCTCGCTTGAGAAGGGCTTGGAACAGTGACCGCCGAGCATCCCCACCCCGAGTGTTTGTAACTACCCCGAGGAATGTTCTCTCATCGATGTTATTTATTTGACTGTGTGCTGTATGTTTTTCTAAGAGGTGAAATTTAAGTTTTGCGTTTGCCTTTATAAGGAGTAAAATAACAAAACAGGAGCCAAGGATTGAGAAATAATCATTTGCAGATCACAACCAGCTTTTCCCACGAAGTGACCAAATCTTAGAAACCTAATTTAGGTCTCAGTGAGACATTTTTGGATGTGTCTGAAGCATATGTGTAGAGGAGGTATCTTAGGCATGACCATAGACGCTGCTCTCGGACGGTTGCTGGTAGAGACGTTGCACAGCTGAGTCCGGTTTCTCACTTTCCTGCCTGATTCAGTAAGAGTTTTACTACCCTGCAGGAGTGAGGCTTCATTTGCACCTTTGGTTTTTATTTTATTTTATTTTGATTTCAATAGCCATCATATACATAGGATATGTATATAAATACTGAAAATCATAATCTAAACTTTAAAGTATATCCTTATATTATTTAAGAATGACCCGAATTGTCTTTTTATTGATTGCCTTTTGAAAATCTGCTGTTAGGAAATAATGTACATGTAGAATTTAGGAATGTCAGAAAATTATATTTTAAGAAATTTATTTACCTCCCAAAGCCAAATATTCTTAGACAGAAGTTCTTTGTTATTTTAGTTTCACTCTATTTTGAGGGTCTTTCCTTGTCATGAGTGCACAACGCCCACCTGTTTGAGCCCTGGTCCTGCATGGCCTCGCTCACCCCCGCCAACCCCTGGGCAGGCCTGATGACCACCAGGATGCCACACAGACACCACGGTCAGCAGGCGCTAACCTGACACGTGAGGTGTGGGGAGGGGCTTCAGGAGAAGAGAGGAGGGGCGGTGAGGAGAATAAGGCAGGGCTGCCTGCAGGCTCCCAACATGGGAGCAAGGCTTCCCCAGGCCCTCCCACTTTGCCTTTGTGTGGGAGTGTCCATCATCACTGTGTGGTCATCACGAGATTTGCCGGCCTCTGTGTGTGACCCCTCTCATCTGGAGAGCAGCAAGGTTTCTGAAGGGGGCAGGTCAGCACGAGAGGGTCTCTGGAGCCTTCCATGTGGGACGCCTTATTGGAAATCAGACACCCCAAGTGTGTGAGGTCCCACCTAGAATGACTGAGACTCGAGGTTTGAAAATCTGTCACTAGTTTGCTAAGATGATGTCAAATAATGTTTATTGTTCCAAGTTGAGAGAGAGAGAGAATGGGTCTGTGTGGCCCCCGTGCAGGGCGGCTGGTCTGAAGATGAAGTCTGCGGTGTTACTGATCAGGCCAGACACACTCGTGTCACCTCGTCACCTGGGTCTCTTGTGGAGAAAACAGCGTGGTGTTTTTAAGCTACTTGCATTCTCTCACAATATGCTGTTAGAAGGTTAATCAGTAAGGTTAAAATAGCACTAACCAGAAAGATGTTTAGCATTTTAAAAAGTTCTCCTGCAAGTATTGGAACTTCTAAAATACATATATCATTTGTACAGGGTTATTCTTGGAAACTATACTTGAACCTTCATAATATAAATATATTCTACTTTTCCTTCTAAGTTGGAAATCATTTTTGACAAAACTGTTTTTGTACCATTGGAAAAGAAAAATGGTAATTTACATTCTTATTTATTTTGGCTGCGTTATCCTTTAATTTTAGAGCCAAGAAGTCACTTAGCCTCACTTTGTAGCTGCTTTCTCGCTCCTTGCTAAGGTCTGGAAAATCACCGTGCATCTTCTTCTTTAGGAAATGATGAGCGACTCTTTGAGTGTGTCCATCAAGAGAAAGCCAGTCTCTGTTTTTCACCCCTTTTCCTTTGTGGCGTCACCCTCTGTTTCAGCAGCAGCGCCTCCTTGGGGCTCCTGCCAGCCTCCTGTGCCAGCCTTGTCCATAGTTCTGGGCCAGCCTGGCCTGCCTCTGGCCCAAGTGCTCTGGCTGCCCCCCACCCACTGCCCTGTCCTGTGTGTGCCCCTTTTGCCGTCATGCTGGCCTTCAGTTCCTGATCTGGGACCTTTGTGTCCAGGCTTCCTTAACAAATCATCCTGAAGGAGGAAGTTGGACTGAAGTCACCTGCTCTTGGTTTGTTAAGGCTTTTTTTTTTTCCTCTGAGAGACTTTACTGGCACTCCTGCCTCCCAGCATTTGAAATATTCTTCTTCCATGGGCAGAAGTGGGAATTAGGAATTTGCTCATGGAAAACAACAGTCAACTCTGGAGTACTTGTAGAAACACATTCGTCATCACGTTGCATTTGTGTATGTTGTTAATCCTGTACCTCGTGTCCTCATTGGAGGGCGTGTCAGCTTGGACACTTCACGATGTTATGACTTGATCTTCTTATGTTCCAAAAATAACTTATTGTGAGGTGGTTATCATTGATTTTTCCACGGTACCCATCACATAGATGCCACGGATTTACATGCCTTTGTTCTACTATTCGGGAGGTATAACAGGCATTGTTTTTGATAGGATGTGAAACTGGTTCATTCTCTGGCCTGGGGTCCAGGTACCAAGATGGGCCTTGAAGAAGACAGCCCGTGGAAGGCTGTGTTAGGAAGATTCTCATTAAACTCTTCCTCAGTTTAAAGACTTACTTGGTCTTAAGGATACTGCTAAAGCCATGGGCCTGCAGAGTCATCAGGACATATATTCCTATGAGTATTTTTTTAACAAAAATTAAATGTCATGTAAAGACTGCTAGTAGTGAAAGGGACTAGCAGATCTGAAAGATAAATGTCCCGGAGCCTCCCCAAGAGCCCATGACATGCATAGTGCGGGGGCGTGTGAGACACTCTGAGCCTTACTTAAGTCACTCACTCCCATGCCAGGTGATACTCAGCATATGGTGGTCTCAGGTTACGATAGGATCCTTGAGGGTCATGTTTTAGAGGATCTAGAAAACTCGGTGGTGGTAAGTTATTCATGTCTATTAAAAATTTCCTCATTAAAAGGGAGTCCTCAGGTTGGGGCTGTTCAGGGGAAAGGTGTCACCATGCACAACAAATTGTAACTTTAAAAAGCATGTTGATTTTTTTATAAATTTAAGTGTGCTTGGGAATTCCTTGAATTTTGTGCAATAAACTATTTTTTGTTAAAGATTTTTATATTTCATTGGGGGTGGCTTCATTTTCAGCTATATATTTTGTCATTTCTGGGAGTAACTTTTACCTCATGTTGTTAACCAACTCTGTTCAAACACTTAAAAGAATTTTATTCTGCCAAAGCTTCAGATGGCTGTGAAATCTAGCTTCTTGTGACTGCTTTTGACCAGAAGAGCAGCACCTGGCCCGTATCTCTTCCTTCTTTTTGTAGCTTCACTCATCACCATGTGCTAGTGGTGACAGAGGTGGGAAGCATTCACGGAGTAACGCTCCTTCACAGGGGAGACCCTTCTGAGTAAACCACTCCTGAGGCTGCGGATGCACCACACACATGCTTCCTGGTCTGGAGTGTTGTCCAGCCTCGGCCTCCACTGACCATCCCTTGCCCGCGGCAGTCTCAGCCTTGTGGCTCCCCAGTCTCACCCGTCTTTTACATTCACACTCTTCAATCAGTGAGTGTAAACCGGATGTAGACTCTTTACTTAAACGTTATCATTCTTCAGTTAAATGTTTATCATAACCAGCATGGTAAAAAATGTACAGAAAATGAGAAGTTAATCAGTGATCACAGAATTTTATTTTGTGATGGGACAGATACATGTTTTACTGTGCTTCTGCATCAGTGTCTATAAGCAGTTTAGGGTCAGGCATTCCATGTACCACCCAGAGCTAAATGAAACTGCTCTGACTACCTCTTTTGTGATCTTAACTTCCTGAAACATTTCGATGCAAATTCTCATCTCTACAATCAGTAGTCATGAAGGGGGTGATCATAGGTATTAACTTTTTCCTTTTTCTGTACAGCTGCTACACATTTGCAGGCCCCAAACAAATGAGTTGATGGATGTATTTTTAAGCTGTATCTCCTTTGTCACATAGAAGTTCTCTGCTGTACCCTCCTAACAGTCATACAGTGGGTATTACAGGAGTGGTCCAAATGAAGATTTATGGGCAGCTGCTTCCTGGCTCCAAAGGGCCTGGAGTACTGGCAGAAACACGTGCTGAGTGCGAGGCCGAGGATGTGGCGCTGAGTCCTCCAGATCACGCAGGCTCCTCTGTCGTCTTGCAGACTAGGTAGGGAGTAGAGAGAGGATTACTGATGCCATGGTGCCCAGTGTGGTGGATAAGCATGATAGCTGTTGGAAAAGTCTCCAGGCCTTCCCCTTAGATGAGGCGGAATTCTTAGCCATCAGCAGTGGCCCATACCAGAAGCAGCATTTATTGGAATTCTGCTTGCCTTTATCCCTGTTTCACTTAGCGAAGAATATTGCAGCTTCTGGTAAAAAAAAAAAAA
>SJYQ01002262.1:196992-211843 GCA_006410935.1 Redunca redunca
GTTGGGGGTGTTGTGTTGGGGGAGGTGGGGGGGAGGGCAGCACTCCTATGCCAGGCCCCTTCTCTCATCCCAGCCCATCCGTGTGGCGTGGGCACCTCCAGGAGCTCAGAGCAGCCTCTGCCCCAAGCAGTATGCTTCTGGGCCAGGTTGGAATTGGAACCATGTAAATCACTGCAGCATCTGGAGGTGGAAGCATCTAGAAGTTCTCATCAACTCAGCCTTCTTTCACCTGGTCTGGGAATTGCTGGAGAAAGTGACCCTCGGGGTTCTTACACATAATCTGCAGGTCAGAACATGACACAGGAGCGTTTCTGGGCTCATGAGTTCTCACAGGGCCTTCATTTTGTTTGTGAGCTTTCAGCGTGCATTTCTAAATACCTGATAGACATTTCAAAGTGATTTTCCTATACTTGAGCCCTGGTGTGTTGAAAGCCAAGGGCTTGCCTTCATCCAGAAAACAGCCCCTTCCTTTGACTGACTGACTTAACAGTGATAGAGTCCCCCTGGCCTCCTAACCCTCAGGGTCTCCTCCTCGCTAGTCTGGCCCAGCCCACAGCTTCTTCACAGCCCAGGTCTCTGCTTCATGCCTCCTTCCTTCTCCGCATCAGCTTGGAACCTGGCTTAGCTATAGACCCAGCCCTGTGGCGGTGTCCAGGCCTTCAGAGGCATCCTCCTTGCTCTGCTGCCCGGAACATATGCTTGCTAGCCCTGCAGGTGGCCTGCTGCCCTGTAGGACTAAGTTCTATACACATGACCCTGACTGGCATCTCTCACTTCTCAGTGGAGCTTTGACCGGACTCCAGAGCCCTCACCAGTGCTGTCCTCCTCTGCCTCCCTAGACACATGCGCACAGCAAGGTGGCAGGCTCAGCTCCCCAAGTCGAAGAGACGGTGCACAGCATTGGCTGCCTGCTGCAAATCCTTCCCCAGGGTCACAGCCTCGTCCTTGAGTGGTACTCCCAGTCAGCGTGAACACCTGAGTGATGGTACCAGCAGCTGACCCATAATGGGTGGCAGGTGGCAGCAACAGTGAACCTGTTCTCTCAAGCCCCCGGAGACGGGGTGACCTGTTAATGCAACATGACCCAGCCTGTCCTGGCTAGTCCGAGTGCCCACAATAGGCCAGAGTGCCCTGGGCCTTGCTTGGACAACTCACCCACTCCCCTTGTAGCGAACTGCTGCCGCCTTGCCTTTTGATCAGTAACCACATGTCAGGCTGGGCAGTCACACACTTCCCAGAGCTATTCAAAACCAGCTCTGCAGGAGGCAAAAGCCTAGCATCTGATGAGGTGTAAGCACCCCACTGGGGCAGATGGGACACGACCACTGGGAAGTCACTGGAGCTGGGAAAGGTTGTGGGCAATCACATGTAGGAGACTAGCACACCAGGCTATCCCCTCGTGATGCGACAGGTAAGCAGAAAATAGACCTGGGTCAACTTTTGTAAAACCTTCCCTGAGGGCTTCCCTGGGGGTCAGTGGTAAAGAGTCCACTTGCCAATGCAGGAAGCACAGGTTTGATCTCTGGTCCAGGTCCTATGTGCTATGGAACAACCAAGTCCTTGCACCACAACTTTTGAGCCTGTGCTCTTAGAGCCCAGGAACTGCAACCACTGAGGCCATGCACTGCAACTCCTAAAGCCCAAGTGCCTAGAGCCCGTGCTCACAAGAGAACCCACCGCAAAGAGAAGCCCGAGCACCGAAACTACAGTAGTCCCTGCTCACCACAACTAGAGAAAAGTCCACACAGCAACAAACACCCAGCACAGCCAAAAACAAAATTAATAAATCTTTTTTTAAAAAAGAAAAATGGAGGTAGGGATCAGAGTAGGAGACAAACTGCAATCATGAATTAGATTAAACCAGCTCCTCTCCCAAAAGACCGTCAAGTCTCTTAAACTTAACTTTCTCTTCATTTGTAGAAATCCACTTCTACCTACAGGGATTTACATCTCAAATTCATTTCTCCCTCAAAGGTGAACAGAAGCCAATACAGTGTTGGCTTCTTTTAACAGTGGAATTGTGTGCCACCACTACCTACCCCCCACACCACCCCAGTCTTGTTTAATGGACCGTAGACTGCATTAGATGGCAGTTAGGAGGATCCAGCCATAATAGGATTCCTATTGTTTGCTGGATTCCACAAAAAATCCTGGTATTAAGATACTTGTTAGGCTGGTAAAGCTGCTATGAGACCCTGAAATTTAGTGGCTTAAATGAGAGAAGTTTCTCTTTCATGAAAACAACCCGAGCAGTAAAACAGAACTGAGAAGGGCAGCTTCTGGTGCCTTCTAACCTCCAGCCCCACCTGTGGTCTAGGATAGCTGCTCCAGGACCAACTTCCTGTCTGCATTTCCCAAAAGGAAGGCGTATTGCATACCCTCATCCAAGAGTACCGCTCCCTAGCAGTGTACACTGTCTGTTGCCTCCACTTAGTCACTGGGCCACAGGATGTGTATTTAGCTGGACAACAGTGTGTCCAGCTCCAGCTGGGACTTCTGGCATTAAGAGAATGGATAATGCTGGCAACAGCCTCTATCACCATACACAGTCTCTCAAATCAATCCTCTCTGTTCTGAATCACAAAGGAGGCTGATACTGCTACCACTTGAGTGCATGCTCAGTTGCTCAGTCATGTCCAACTCTTTTTGATTCCATGGACTGGCTCTTCTGTCCATGGGATTTTTCATGCAAAAATACTGGAGTGGGTTGCTAATTCCTTCTCCAGGGGATCATCCCTAACCAGGGTTCAAACCCTTGCTCTTGTGTCTCCTGCATTGCAGGTAGATTCTTTACCATTGGGAAAGACCTTAAAGTCATATATATAACTTTAATAATTTTTTTAAAGTATGATAGAAGTGGTAGTAACAGCTAATGTTTATAGTCTTGCACTGTAGCAAGAGCCTAGCACATATTAATCCTCATCTCTGAGACAGTGCAATTATCATTCTATTTTATCCCTGAAAAACAAAACAAAACAAAAAAAAAAACACAACACAGGGAAATTAAATAATTCACCTAAAGTTACCTGGCAGGCAGGGGCGGTCTGACCCAGTGCTTGGAGCTCTCATCACTGAACAAAGTCACAGACTCAGAAACGTCAAGTCTGAGGAGAGGCTGGAGATAGAGATCCATCCTCAGGTACTTAGAAATTAAAGAGAATATAAGGTAAGATCTCATCGAACACGGTGCTCTTTATCCCTTTTCAAATATGGTTATTTTATTGGCTGCACCCTGTGGCATGTGGAATCCTAGTTCCCTTACCAGGAATCAAACCAGCACCCTGCAGTAGAAGCAGAGTCTTAACTACTGAACCACCAGGGAAGTCCCTATTCCTTTTTAAATGTAGACAAAATATACGCTAAAATAGGCATAGATTTTGGTGTATATTTTGGTAAGTTTTGACAAATGTCAATCAAATGTGTACCGGTATTCCTATCAACGCAAGTAAGATGCAGAGCGATTCACACAGTGGAAGTCCCTCGCTTCCGTCATAGCTCACCACCCCACTCAGAGGAAACCCCTGGTCCGATTTCTATCACCAGAAGCTTTGCCTTGAGCTTGAGCCTCTTATAAATGGAATTGTGCAGTATTGTTTTTGTGTGGCGTTCTTAGCAAGGTTTTGATTCAGCCACCTTGTAGCTAATAATAAACCTCTGTGCAGGATTGTCATATGACCATTCTAAATTTGTTTATCCATTCTTCTGGGGTTTACCCAAACAGCTGGGTGTTTCTCTCTTGGCTATTCTGAATAAAGCTGCTGTGAACATTCTGAGAACTTTCATTTTTCACACCCAGGGCCGCACTGCTGAAGCACAGGGAAGCATACATTTAACTTCACTAGAAACTGCTTCGTGGTTTTCAAAGTGGTTGATTCATTTTACATTCCTACCAGCAGTGTATGAGAATTCTAAAACAGCCGCACATCCTCACCAACATTTGATACTGTCAGTCTTCTAATTTTAACCATTCCTGGTGGGTGGAAAGTAGTATCATTGTGGGTTTAATTTGGACTTCACCCATTCTCAGATTCACTGACTCTTCAATTGTTGTGCTCAATTGACTGTTAGTACTGTCCAATTGATTTTTTTAACCAAGGAAGTCAATTTTATTTCTTTAGTTTTTTTCTATTTAAAAAGTAAATGTATAAATTACAGTAAAATTCGCCTTTTTATTGTACATGGCTGAGAGTTTTGACAAGCGTAGTTGTGTGACCCCACCACTATTAAGACAGATGCTTCCACCAGTCCCTAAAATTGATTAAGCCACTGTACAGTCAGCCCCTCTCCTGCCTGCAGCACCGCTCCCCTGCCTGTCCATCTGCGCAGAAGTCCAGTGAATGGGGTCACCTGGTCACTTAGGTACAGCTGTTCATCTTTGTCTGGGAAGCCGTGGGTCTCTCCAGGGATAGGATGGTGAGAAAGTAACCTACACTGGCTAAGAAAGTTATGCAAGTCAGATAAGCCAAACAAGCCAAATGCAGACATGAGTCTGCTGCAAAGTTAAGAGGAATTGTTGCAGAGAAGAACCAATTCTGACTCCATGCTGGAACTGTTTCTTTGACTTACTTTTCGTTGCTGTTATTATAATCATACATAAATGGCACACCTCAAAGGACCCTGCTCCTCTGCCTGTTAAAGTGGGTTTGTTCAGCTCATAGATAATCCGACCCTGCCCACCTGTGCATGGCTGCAAGAGAGAAGAGATTAACACATCCCTTCCAAAGACTGGCCTTTTCCAGAGATGTTTTGCAAGACTGATGGCCCTTTTTACTTCCTCGTCACCTCTCCCTCTCTATTCTGCTTTTTGACTTTAGTTCCTCATTAATTCTCTCTCTGCCTATATGAAAAAAAACATGCCATCCAGACTCCGATAAGATGGTTACTTTGAGACTTTAGTCAGCCATCTTCTCAGTCAGAGAGAGCTCTCCAAATAAATTCTTATTCCTT
Organism: Redunca redunca; assembly: GCA_006410935.1. Classification (NCBI taxonomy): domain Eukaryota; kingdom Metazoa; phylum Chordata; class Mammalia; order Artiodactyla; family Bovidae; genus Redunca; species Redunca redunca. Next base: position 201,940 of record SJYQ01002262.1, read on the forward strand.
GCCACTACACCTCCTCTCTTGGACTCATCGGGCCTGTCTTGCAAGCTACAACTCGGTAACAGAGTCTTGATGCAGCTGGAAAGTGCACGGAGAAACTTGTCTTCTAGAATCACAAGATGTCAGAAACCTTGTTTGAAAGCATGTCCATAAGTAAAATACCAGGAGCTGGCCTGTAGGATTTTGGTCGCTTTGAGGCGCAAAGCAGCCCTGTTTCCACCTAGCGCAAAAGAGAAACCAGAGCGGTTCATTTGTGGTTTCACCGCGACTGGACCCCGGCCTGGCCTGAACCCCCAGCACAACCTCCTCCCAGATCCCAGGGACTCGTTCGGAAACCTGCCAGCGCCTGGACAACCTCTTAATTTAGGGCTCCAGGCCCGGGCCTCAGGGATCTGTGGACCGGTCTTCGGACCCGCCCCTGGGGGCAGTCTGCCTGCCCGAGGACCCCGCGTGCCGGCTGCCCGCGCCACTGCCCGACCACGCCCTCACGCGCCCGGAGTCTGAAGGCGCGGCGGTGGCGGCGGCCGCGCTCCCTTGTAGAGCCGCCGGGGGCCGGCGTGGGATCAAGCGCCCTGTCTCGCGCTTTCGTATCCGGCCCCGCCCAGGCTGCCCCTGGGCGCGGCGCGGTCAGGCAGTGGTGCAGGCAGCCTGGCGCGCGGGGTCCTCGAGCGAGCGGGCCTCGGCGGCGGCGGCGGCGGCGGCGGCAACCGGGCGAGTTGTGGCGATGCTGTGGCCGCGGCTGGCGGCGACTGAGTGGGCGGCGCTGGCCTGGGAGTTGCTGGGTGCCTCGGTGCTGCTGATCGCGGTGCGCTGGCTGGTGCGGCGGTTGGACAGGCGGCCGCGGGGCCTGGGTCAGAGCGGTCCACCCGACCCGCCGCCCCGCGCGGCTGCGGGCCCAGCCCCCGATCCAGGTAAGACCGGTTCGCGGGTGGGCCCGCTCCCTTGCCCGGGCCTGGGTCCTGCTTCCCGTCTTCTCCCACCCGCCTCCCCGGCTCGGGTCCCCCTAGCTTCTCCTCTCCGGGCTTGGATCTCCCTCCCCGGCCTGAGTCGGTGTTCTGGGGAGAGACTTGAAATGAAACGCGCGAGTCCTTGACTTGCAGACGGTGAGAGCGCCGCAAAGCCGGACGCCCGGGAGCACGTCTTTGCCCAGTTTTGTGGGTTTGAGCCCCCTGATTTGACCGAGAAGGCAGTGTGCCCCCTGCGTGCATCCCAGATCCTCCTTCGTTCAGTTTTCTTTCACCGCGTTGCCCGCAAGTTTGGTTTCTTTCTGAAGGATAAGCAACAGTTTCTCAAGTACCCTAAGGAGATAGAATTTTATTAGCAAAAAGCACAATTGATGACCCTACCTAGATCTCTCGGGGCTGCAGCGGTCCTTACAGGACAGTTTTTACAGCTGAGGGAGCAGGCCTCAGGAAGGTCCCGCTCCGCGAGGATGACAAGTCCGAGGCAGAAGCCATGTGGAGATGCAGGCCTGTTGACACGAGGTCCAGCTAGCCCTCCAACCTGTTGGGTTTGTGGTTGTTTACCTTCTCTCATCCCCTTCAGGAAGTTTCAGGTGATGTCTTTAGTAAATAGCATGGTGCTATGTCCAGGTACACTGTCAGCACTGTGTCAGAAAAACCCCTGTGACAGAAAACCCTGTCAGAAAACAGGACGCCCCAGTGAAAGACTATGCAGACACTAAGACTGAAGATGGTTGGGGCCAGTGGTGTCTGAAAAGTGAAGGGAAAGCCGCTGTCAGTCTCTTTGCAACCTAATGGACTGTAGCCCACCAGGCTCCTCTGTCCATGGGATTCTCCAGGCAAGAATACTGGAGTGGGTTGCCGTTCCCTTCTGCAGGGGAGTCTTCCTGACTCAGGCAAGAAACCTGGGTCTCTTGCATTGCAGGCAGATTCTTTAGGGTTTGAGCCACCAGAGGCTAAGAAATTACAGTTTGGAGTGTCTTATTTATTTCTTTTTAAATTTTTAACTTATATTTCTAAGTCACTTCAGACAAAAAATTACAAAAATGGTACAGAAGAAATATACACATGTGAAAAGATGTTCAACATCACTAGCTAGTCATGAAATTGCAGATTAAACTTACAGTGAACTATCACTACACACCTATGAGAATGGCTAAAATAAAAAATACCAACATCACTAGCTAGTCATGAAATTGCAGATTAAACTTACAATGAGATATCACTACACACCTATGAGAATGGCTAAAATAAAAAATACCAATGACATTTGGTAATGCTAGTGGAAACCCTGAGAAACTGGGTCTCATTTACTGCTGAAAAAAAAAATTTTTTTTTAATTTACTGCTGGTAAAAATTTTAAAGGTGCAGTCATTCTGAAGTCAGACTCCCAGTTTCTCAAATAGTTGAACCTGTACTTCACTCTTGGGCATTTACCCTAGAGGGTCAAAAACTTGTTTTCACACGAAAACCCTTATGCAGATGTTTTTAACTTCATTTGTAATTGCCAAAAACTGGAACAGCCCAGATGTGTCTGAAGGATAAAACTGTCATCTTCATGCTGTGGAATGCTGCTCAGCAGTGAGGCCAAACTGTTGATCCATCAGCAGCTCGGATGGATCTCAAGGGCATTATGCTGAGTGAAAAAAGCCAACCTTAAATCTGTAGTGTATAATTCTATTTATATAACGTGAAGTGAAGGTATTATAACAACAGAGGGCTCCTCAGTGGTTTTCATGGGTAGGGGACAGTGGAGGAGGTTGGATATGATAGTCAAGGGTTGGCAGGAAGATCTTTGTGGTGATGTAATAGTTCAGTAATTTAGCATGTCTGTGTGAAGCTATTCGTGTGATAAACAATCATATGGTAAACGATCACGAAGTTACATACAAAGACACAAGAGGAGAGTGACTGCAGAACCCGGTGAGGGTGCGGTTAGTTCACTGTGTAGAGCCAGGGTCGGCTGCCTGGGTTGGATGCAGTGTTTCAGGTGTCCCACTGAGGGAAGCCACATGGTGAGTCCACAAGACCTCTGTACCATTTTTCAACTTCTTATGTTTATAATTAAAATGTAAAATAAAAAGTTAAAGAAACCCTGTATACATCCACTTAGATTCCCAAATGTTAGGATCTTGTGTAATCATACTGCTAGTAGTAAAGTCAGGAAGTGTTACACAGTCTACAGACCTGCCTCAGTTTCTTAATCTCTGTCTTTATGTCTCTATCAAATGAATGGACATGTTGCAGATACTTCTAACTCTAGCCCAAGGGTCAGCAAACTATGGTTCACAGGCCAAATCTGGCTCCTACCTGTTTTTGGAAGACAGCCATCTTTCATCTATGGCTCTTGAGTGTTTGCAGGTTCTTTGGCTCATAGAGCCTCAAAATTTACTCTCGGCCCTTTACAGAAATTTTCTGAGGCCTGTTGTAGCCTCTCCCTTCTCTGTCAGTGAGGAGCCTGGGTCTCAGCAGCCATAATATATCCATTATTTGCTAATACCTGGCGGACACACAAAAAGCTTCAGAATCACTAACTTATACCACTGTGAAAACCCACCTTCCAGCTAGAGTGTCTGTGTACCCTTCCTGTCTTTATCCTTAGAGGAGAGCATCACATGTTATGTTTCAGTGGCTACATTCCTTTTCCCATTCATTATGTTACTAACTTGTAATACTGATGAGCACATTTGTTTTGGTTTGTATTCCACTTGGAGGTCTCCCCTATCTGTTTATTTACGTAGTTTTTGTGTATGTGAATCACAGACATGTTACTAAAAGTCAGAACATAAAATCATTCAGAAGTGTCCTCTCCCCTGCCCTCTGGCCTTCCTCTCTGTTTCCCACCCTCCCCTGAAGCTAACTAGTTTCATTATTTTCTGCTTTATCTTTTCTTTCCCACACATGAGCAAATATTTGTGTATTAAGAATATCAGTAACAGAGGATATATGTTTGTCTTTATTTGAGTTGACTTTCTAGCATACTGTGTATTCTGCAAGGCTAATAAGCTTGTATTTACTTAGTAATAACTTCATATCCCTGACATTTATGGATACTTTGTCAGTGTCAAACACATGCATTATATTTTATCTAATTCTTGTTAAGCTAAGTAGAGCTATTATTATGTCTGTTTTATAGATGAGGAGACTGAGGCTTAGAGTTTACATAACTTGCTCAGGGTCGCACACTTAGTGATATAATGTAATTGTTCTCTTCATGGCTTACTTGGTTACAAGGACAAACCCCTCTTCAGATTAGCCTATATTAAAAAGATAGCTTTAACTGTTTATAATAGCCAGAACATGGAAGCAACCTAGATAGCCATCAACAGATGAATGGATAAAGAAGTTGTGTTGTGTGTATATATATACATATATGTGTGTGTATATGTATACACAATGGAATATTGCTTAGCTATAAAAAGGAGCAAATTTGAGTCAGATCTAGTGAGGTGGATGAACCTAAAGCTTGTTACACAAAGTGAAGTTGCAAGTCAGAAAGAGAAAAACAAATATCATATATTAACACATATATATGGAATCTAGAAAAATGGTACTGATGAACCTATTTGCAGGGTAGCAGTAGTGACAGATATAGATAATAGACTTGTGGACACAGCAGGGAAGCAGGGAATAAGAGGAATTGAGAGAGTACCTTTGAAACATACATTACCATATGTAAAATAGATGAGAATTTGCTGTATTTTGTAGGGAGCTCTACCCAGAGCTCTCTGACAACCTAGAGGGATAGGAGGTGGGAGGGAGGTTCAAGAGGGGAGGGGATATATGTATACCTATGGCTGATTCATGTTGATGTATGACAGAAATCTTTACAACATTATAAAGCAATTATCCTCCAATTAAAAGTATTAGGTTGGTGTAAAAGTGGTTGCGGTTTTACATTGTTAAACTTTGCCATTTGATATTGGGATACATTCTTAAATACATGTGGTTATATTATATTATTTTAATGTGTGTTTCTCGCTTTTTTTTTTGCTGATGACTTATTACTTGCTGTTAATTTTATATTTATTTTAGACTACAGAAATGATATTAAGCAAAAAGCAGATTTGAGCAATTTTTTTTTTAAATTCGAGTTCAAAATGGGCCATAAAGCATTGAGGCAACTTGAAACATCAACACATTTGGCCCAGGAGCTGCTAATGAACGTACAATGCAGTGGTGGTTTGAGAAGTTTTGCAAAGGAGACGAGAGCCTTGAAGATGAGGCGCTTAGTGGCTGGCTGCTAGAAGTTGACAGCGACCAACAGAGAGCAATCATTGAAGCTTATCCTCTTATAGCTACATGAGAGGTTGCCGAAGAACTCAACGTCGACCATTCTGTGGTCATTTGGCATTTGAAGCAAATTTGAAAGGTAAAAAAGCTTGTTAAGTGGGTACTGCATGAACAGACCGAAAATTTTAAAAAATCGTTGTTTTGGAGTATCGTCAGCTTTTATTCTACTCAACAACAACGAACCATTTCTTGATCAGATTGTGACATGCAACAAAAAGTGGATTGTATACAACAGCTGGCTCAGTGGTTGGACTGAGAAGTTCCGAGAAGGGTAACTTCCCAAAGCCAAACTTGCAGCAAATAAAGGTCTTGGTCACTGTTGGTGCTTTGCTGCTGTACTGATAGACCTCAGCTTTCTGAATCTTGGCAAAACCCTTACATCTGAGAAGTGTGCTCAGCAAATCGATGAGATGCACTGGATACTGCAGCGCCTGCAGCTGGCATTGGTCAACAAAATGGGCTGCATTCTCCATGATACCTGGCCACACATCACACAATCAACCCTTCAAAAGTTGAACGAATTAGGCTACAAAGTTTTGCCTTATCCATCATATTCACCTGACCTCTTACCAGCTGACTACCACTTCTTCAAGCATCTCAACAACTTTTTGCAGGGAAAGCACTTCCACACCAGCAGGAGGCAGAAAATGCTTTCCAAGAGTTTGTCAAGTCTTGAAGCATGGATTTTTTTTTCTCATTGGAAAAAAATCTGTTGATTGTAATAATTCCTATTTTGATTAATAAAGATGTGTTTGAGGCTAGTTATAATGATTTAAAATTCACTGTCAGAAACTGCAATTACTTTTTCATCAATATAATAAATTTTTTAAAAGATAGCTTTAGAGTCAGGACACAGGGATGGTATATGCAAAAGAGAATATTATCAGGATCAGGTGGAGGTTCTCTCCATTTGTTCATAACGTCTGCCCCAGTCCTCCCCACCCCTGCTTTGCCTTGTTTGTGGCTTCAGCCTGTCCTGTACTTCTCATACCAGCCCCCTATCCCATCTGTTGACCTTATGCCTAATGTTCAGACTCCCCGTAGGGGCTTTCCTTGAGTGGGCTTCTGTAGTCAGTTGGCCTCCTCCTTTGTTTTCTTGGCAGCTCTAGAGGGGGCTGTGCAATACATTGATTGTTTAAAATAAGATTTTTGAAGTCTTGGAGTGTGTGAGTGGGGGAAGGGTGGTATAAAAATTTATTTAAAAAGAAAAATACAGAAGTAACTATCATTCAGCTGTTACTGAGTCCAAGCTAACTGCTTGCTGCATGAGAGGCCAGTGAATTGGAGACAAGGTGTTGAGGCAAGGATTAAGCACTCAATTGTGTACCCTTGACACCCAGCTCTGTTTTCTCACTCTGAATGTCTTCTGAATCTCAGACTTGAACATCAAAATGCCTGCTTGATGTGCAGTGGGTGTCTCTGATACTCAATTCCTAAATCCCCATTTGCATCTCTGCCTCAGGGAGAATCACTTTCTAGGTATCTAGACTGGAAATCTAGGTATTACTATAGGCCCACTACAGTCCCTCCAGACCTCACCCCTGGCATCTGATCTGTGGTCAAGATGTCCTGTTTCTCTAGTCTGAGCCCTCACCTCCAGCCCCAGTAACTGCAGCAGTGACCCATGCTCTGTCCTTTCTTACCTTCTCCCAATTCTAGCTGACTGTACTTAAACCTATACCATAGATTTAACTGCTCTTTCTCTAAATGTATTGTTGAAAGCTCCAGCTCCAGTTCACATCCATTTGATTGGTGACTGTATAACTTGAACAAGTCACTTAGCTTCTCTGATTTAAGATCTCCATCTGTGAAAAGGGTGAGCAATGGCAATAAACGTTCATGCAGAGTTACTGTGAATTTTAAATAATGTAGTGCAGACAGAGTGCTTAGGATAGAACCAGGCACTTGAGAATCCCCCCACATGTTAAATATTAGCTATTTGTCATCAATATTAGCAAAATGACTTCCAGAGCTATCTGTGTGGCTCTTCTGTTTAAATCTTTGCATAATTTCTCTTTGTGTATGGAATAAAGTACAGATATATCTGTAGAATAAATTTCTGGAGTTGGAGTTTTGATGGACATTGTCCAGTTGCTTTCCTGGGAATTTCTTCCTAATTATTCTGCAGCTGGGCTTCCCAGGTGGCCCTAGAGGTAAAGAGCCTGACTGTCAGTGCAGGAGACAGAAGAGACACAGGTTCGATCCCTGGGTCAGGAAGATCCCCTGGAGGAAGGCATGGCAACCCACTCCAGTATTCTTGCCTGGAGAGTTCAGTGGACAGAGGAGCCTTGTGGGCTACAGTCCATGGGGTCACAAAGAGCTGGACATGACTGAAGTGACTTAGCATACACACACCCATACTGCAACTGGCGACAAGTGGTGCACCTGTTTCTCCATCGTGCTGGCCTCCCTAGAATGTTGGTGTGATGAGATTGTATCATAGACTCCAAAGAATATGGGAAATAATGGATTGAGATGAAACTTTGAAGTCAACCTTTTTTTTTTTTGGTCACAGCTTTCAGGATCTTAGTTCCCCAATCAAGGGTCAAGCCCCCTGCAATGGAAGCATGGAGTCCTAACCAGGGAATTCCCTGAAGCCAGCTCTTTTGCCACTTTTTTTTAAAAAAATGGAAGTATAGTTGATTTACAATATCATATTAGTTTCAGGTTACAACATAGTGATTCAGTATTTTTACATATTGTACTCCATTAAAAGTTATTACAAGATAATGGTTTTAATTCCCTGTGACATAAACCTATCCTTATTCCTTGTCTATTTTATACATAGTAGTTTGCGTTTCTTAATCCCATACCAGCTCTTGCCCCTCCCTTTCCTCCCCACCAGTAACCACTAGCTCTCTTTTATCTGTGAGTCTGTTTCTTTATTGTTGTATTCACTAGTTTTGTTTTCTAGATTCCTCATACACGTGACTACACATAGTATTTGTCTTTCTTTCTGACTTCTTTCACTAAGCGTAATACCCTCCAAGCCTTTCCATGTTGTTGCAAATGGCAAAATTTCTTTTTTTTTGTAGCTTGGCTATCGTGAATAATGCTGCTGTGAACATTGGGGTGCTCATATCTTTTCAGATTAGCGTTTTTGTTTCCTTTGGGTGTGTATGTATAGATAGGTAGATCCCAAAACTGGGATTGCTGGATCATATGGTAGTTGTGTTTTTAGTTTTTTGAGGAACCTCCATATTGTTTTTCCATAGTGGCTATACCATTTTGCAGTCTCATCAACAGTGTACAAGAGTTCCCTTTTCTCTACATCTCCAGCCTTTGATATTTGTAGACTTTCTGATGATAACTATTCTGACAGTGTTAGATGATATCTCATTGTGGTTTTGACTTGGATTTCCCTAACAATTAGTGATGTTGAGTACCTTTTATGTCCCTGTTGGCCATCTGTATATCTTTGGAGAAATGTCTGTCTTCACAGATCTTCAGGTCTTCACCTCTATAGTTAAGTTTATTCCTAGGCATTTTATTCTTTTTGATGTGATTTTAAACAGGGTTTGTTACTTTCTCTTTCTGGTAGTTCATTATTAGTATATAAAAAAGCAGCAGATTTCTGTACATGAATCTTGTATCCTGCAACTTTGCTGAATTTGTTTTAAGAGAAAACATACTTACAGCCATCAAATTGATTTTCGTTCTTTTGGGCCTAGGTGAAATGACAATGGATACCATCTTGGCACGATTGAAGCTGCTGAATCCAGATGAGCTCAGAGAAGAGATTGTCAAAGCTGGATTGAAATGTGGACCCATTACATCAACAACAAGGTTCATTTTTGAGAAAAAACTGGCTCAGGCTTTGTTAGAGCATGGTACACTGCCTCCACACCTGCCCGACCCTGGTGGCGCAGATGCCCCATCCCTGGGCCAGGACACACAAAAGATTGTGAAGTCTGCAGTAGGGAGCCCAGCTGAACAGGTCAGCTTTTCTGAAGACAGAGACTTTGGTTATAGTGTGGGCTTGAATCCTCCGGAGGAAGACGCCGTGACATCTAAGACCTGTTCAGCGCCCTTCAGTGCCTCGGGCGGCGTCAACAGCCAGAAAGCCGTGCTGAGGGCCTCTGCAGAGGTGCCTCTCTACTATGGGGTGTGCCCGGCCTTCGAGGACACCCCAGCAAGAAATGGTAATGTGACCAGTAGGGTGTCTCTTACACAGGTGGTTCATTTACATCAGGGGAGAGGGATTTTGAAAAATCTATATAGAACTATACAGAAGAGAAGAAAGAAGACTTTAGTCACCATAATACTCCTCCAAACTAACCGTTGTTCACATTTTTGTATAGAACGCTCCTGAATTTTTTGTAAATCTATAGGAATTTTTAGAAATTAAGGAAATTGGATTCTATGGAGATATAGTTCATTTATAAATATTATGGACTGGCTCCATTTTTTGATTAATTATCTCCCTCACTTTTTTTTAATTCTCTGTAACCTGACCACCTTTTATATTAATGAATGCAAATGGCCAGTGAAGTTATAATTTTCAACATTAAAGAATTGTAATTTTAAATAAGACTAAAATAGCATTGGAAAGAAGTAATGAAAGCTTGATATATATGTGTGTAGTCTATAAAGATGAAACTTATTCCTCCCCACCCAAATCTTGCTGTTTTGTGTATCATTCCTGACCCTGC
>SJYQ01002262.1:211945-274685 GCA_006410935.1 Redunca redunca
ACCCTGCTTGCTATGTTTTATTTATGTATTTAAATTTTAATTACTTTATGTTTTTAATATATTTTAATTTACATTTAACATATATGTAAGTATGTACATTATTTTTATAAAATTGGTAAGAGTGTCAAGTCAAAAGGTTTTTTGTATTTTTTTTTCAGTATGCATTTTTAAAACTGAAAGCTACGGTCCTCCAAAAGATATTACTATTTGCTGTGAATGAGTGACTTTTTAGCCTCTCTATAATACGAAATGTACGTTTTTGTCTATCTGAAAAGGGAAAACAAGTATCTGGTTTCTGTTCCATCAACCATACTGCATGTTATTAAACGTCCTTTTGGTCCTTTCAAATAAGGGAAACCTGTCTTATTTTTATATCTAGTACCCTTTTTGTGTGTGTGTGTGTTTTATTTACTTATTTATGGTTGTGCTGGGTCTTTGTTGTTACACTTGGGCTTTCTCTAGTTGCTGTGGCTTCCCTTGTTGCAGAGCACAGGCTCTAGGACAGGGGCTCAGTAGTTGCCTTACTTCGCGGCATGTGGAGATCTTCCCAAAGCAGGGATTGAACCCATGTCTTCTGCATTGGCAGGCAGATTTTTAACAACTGGACCACCAGGGAAGTCCAATAGTCATAGGTTTTTGACTTACTTTTAAAATTATTTAGATCATTGGTCCATAAATTTTATTTTTATATCCTTAGGTTTAAAAACTGCATATACAGATATAGAATATTTATCATTTATATTCATGCATATTCATATGATCAAACTTACTGTGTTCTTTTTTGGTAACAGAAGCCCTCTCTTTTTTGAAGATTAAAAATCTGAACTTTTAAAGAGAGGAAAAATCAGGCTACTGGGTAACAATTGTTAATAAACAAACCCAGGGGGCTTCAAGTGTGAATTAGGTGACAAGAGCTCCAGTTAATCATCTCTGATTTTCCTTTGTCGCTTTTCCCATACAGAGAGGATTCACGTTTATGAAGATAAAAAGGAAGCCTTACAAGCTGTCAAGATGAACAAAGGATCCCGATTTAAAGCTTTTACAAACAGAGAAGATGCTGAGAAATTTGCCAGAGGAAGTTGTGATTATTTCCCTTCTCCAAGCAAAACCTCTTTACCACTTTCTCCTGTGAAAACGGCACCACTCTTTAGCAATGGTGGGTTAAAAGGTCATTATATAGCAATTCATAGCTGGCATTACTGTCAGATTTACTCCTGGGTATTTTACACCCTCTTTCTTGGTAACTAGTTTTCTTCACCTTTGAGAGAAGTCCAGTGTGCTGGGAGAAGAGAACTGAGGCCCAGGCCACGGATGGGTCAGTTGGCTGGTCTGGGTTGAGGCAACAGGAGCTGAGTGGGCCAGGCAGCTGTTGAGGCCGCAAAACTGACAGGGCCGTGGGAAATGCAGCGAAAGGGCCGCCATTGTCCTGTGTCCTATCCCTCTTGTCGCACTTTCTCTCCTGCAGCCTGTCGGGTTCTAGGCCTTTTTAGATGCTGAGACCTATCCACTTCCGCCCCAAAGCTACGCCTTCTTCCAAGACTCGTGGTACTTGCTTGTACCTGTACTTGTGAAAGCACTTTGTTGTGCATGTGCTCGGTCAGTCATGTCCGACTCTTCGTGACCCCGTGGACTGTAGCCCGCCAGGCTCTTCTGTCCATGGAATTTTTCAAGCAAGGATACTGGAGTGGGTTGCCATTTCCTTCTCCAGGGGATCTTCCCGACCAGGGTCAAACCTGCATTCTCTTATATCTCTTGCTTTGGTAGGAGGATTCTTTACCCCCGTACCACCAGGGAAGCCCAAGTGGTGCCTGCTTGGCCTCAAAGAGTTCTCCAGTAGTTAAGCTTGCCTACGGGAACTGTCCAGCCAGAAACCTGGCCACTGCCACTCCCAGCTCAGGACCAGGGTCTTGTGAGGGGCTTTTGCTGTCAGCATCATACAAAACCCCAGTGGACTAGCCTCATTCTGGCCCCTCCGTGAGCTCACAGCGGCCCTGCTTCCCGGGCTGGCTGGGGTTGCTGAGGAAGCAAGCGGCTCTCCTTGCAGGCAGTTGGCCTTGGATCAGGAGTGCTGTGTGCCTTCTCTTCTATCCCTTCATGGAGGCGCTTCCTCCGTGGAAGCCAGGATGATTCTCAACACTTAGAGGTTTCCCTGTTCACGTTTGGTGACAGTTCCTCACATGGCTTTCACATACCCACAGGTGTTGTGATTCAGCCAGTAGACCTTCCTCTTGACTCACTGCCTTGCTGGGGATGCTCCTTGTTCTTGCAAGGTCCTGTGCAGGAGTGGATCATATCCTTGGCCATGTGCCCATATCCTTCCTCCCCCTGCTGAGCTTCACAGCCTGTCCTTCACTGCCCGAGGCTGGGACACGTGTCTGGCTGCTGCAGATCATCCTTGTTTCTTAACCTTTTACTCCCAAGTAGATCATCAGCGTCTATGGGAAAGATTTTTCTTGCCCTCAGTGAAGCACATAGTGGATGATGAGAAAATGTTTGTGAAATTCAATGTCCTTCAATTGTCTCTTAGTGACAGACGGGTTGTACTTGTCTGAGTCAGAAACAGCAAGCAAAGAGCGAGCAAACAGCTATAAAAATCCGCGCACACAAGACCTCACTGCCAAACTTCGGAAAGCTGTGGAGAAGGGAGACGAAGACACCTTTTCTGACCTCATCTGGAGTAATCCCCGGTATCTGATTGGTTCGGGGGACAACCCAACCATCATACAGGTAAACCTATTAGCATCATTAGCATTAAGACTGCAGGTGATGAAAGCGAGGCTCAGAGTCTGCCATTTTCCTTCAGGAAGGGTGTCGGTACAATGTCATGCATGTGGCTGCCAAAGAGAACCAGGCTGCTGTGTGCCAGCTCACCCTGGAGACGCTGGAGAACCCTGAGTTCATGCGGCTCATGTACCCAGATGACGAGCCGCACATGCTGGAGAAGCGCATTTGCTATGTGGTGGACCTGTACCTCAACACACCGGACAGAGTGGTATGCTTCGTAGCCATCCTGGGCTGGAAACAGTATTTGGGTGTTTATTTACCACGTCCTTGGGGCTGCTTCACCTCAGAGGAGATGCGCATTCCTTGAGGCCACTGCTGGCCTGCATACCTGGGTCTCAAGTTGGGTGGAGCCGCCCCCAGGGCACTTCCCACCTGGCCTTTGTTCAGAGAGGCTTGAGCTGAAAGGAGGGGGAGTGAATGCCCCAAAGCTAAAGGGAGAAGGAAGTAAAAAGGTTTTGGTGCCTTACAGTCCTATGTATGTCTGTTATTTACATTTAACATGATGTGAAGAATATTTCCTGTGGGGTTAAAATGTTCAGTGGGGTGACTTTTTTCTGTTTTAAAATATTTTATTCAGTTATTTTTGGCTATTCCAGGTCTTCATTGCTGCTTGGGCTTTTTCTCTAGTTGTGGAGAGCAAGGTCTCCTCTAGTGGCAGTGTGCAAGCTTCTCATTGCAGTGGCTTCTCGTTGCAGAGTACAGGCTCTAGGTGTGTGTGCTTCTGGTTGCAGCATGCAGGCTCAGTAGTTGCAGCTCATGGACCCGAGAGCGTGGGCTCAGTCGCTGTGGTGCACAGGCTTAGTTGCTGTGCAGTACGTGGGATCTTCCCCACCCAGGGACTGAACCTGTATCTCCTGCATTGGCAGGCAGATTCTTTACCACTGACCCACCAGGGAGCCCCCAGTGGGGTGATTTTTAATGGTGCAAAGGCTTAAGTAAGGATTCTTGAAACAGAAAAGTTTTACGTATTTATATAAGGGAGAACCCAGTGATGGCTGAGAGCCAAGGGCTGTAAATTTCTGAGTGAAACCTAGGAGTTTGAGAAGTCGTGGTTGGCAGGAGAGGAAATAAAGAAAGCCTAGTGGATTATTTTGTAACATATTGAATATGGTACATTGAAATGCAGAACTGGAAGCAAGAATAACTTTTCTCACAAAAGAGAAAAAGACAAAGGGAAAAATTTTGGCCATGCTGGCAAAATTAAAGAAGAGCATAAAAGAGGAAACAGTGGTTACATGAAAGCAGTAGTGAGTGTGAAACAGGCCAGAGAGAACAAAGTCATAGTATATTAGACTGAGTGTGAACAAACTGAATCGGTGTGTGACAGTGCAGTTAGGAAGTGTGACTTCTTGATGCGATACAGGCCCGTGTGCCCTGCCCGAAGTATAATGCGGTGTTTTTCATGCCTGTGTAGTACTCATTGAAAACATGCGTGTGTGTCCACAGAGACCACTGGATAAGTTCTTGAAATTAGGTGTTACAGATCCCATTCTTTGACCATTCTTTGAAGCACTGAGAGTAGGAATCACTTAAATTGGTGTTCACCTCCTTAATTGGTGTTGACCTCCAAGCCCAGGGGTTCAGCAGAGGGTGTGGTATGAAGGAGAGGCTGGATCAGCCAGAAGTGGCTAGAAGACCCAAAGCTGTGTGGGAATGAAAGTTGCTGGCAGGTGTGAGGGAAGTGACTGGGGTCAAGCTGCTAAAGCTTAGAGCAGGTTAGGGAAAGATGTTATGTGCTTGAGGAAGAGGGATAGCCAGAAGGAAGGGGATTGTGGAGGGCACTTCACACTCTGATACCTTGAACACTGGACACAGCTGGCCTTGATGTGCAGTGGCCCCGGCCCCCTGGGCCTGGCTGGGAGCTGTGGTGATGCTGCAGCCTTGGCCACAGGGCTGGAGGCAGCTCAGGTGGACTGGGGAGGGCCTGGTGGGAGAAGGCAGGCAAGCCAGGGCTGGCAAGGGGCAGCCAGTCCCATTCAGTCAGTATAGCTTTACTGGAGCCCAGCTCTGATCGTTCTGTGTGTCTATAGCTGTGGTGGGTGGGCCGGGTGTGTGTGGCAGAGCCTAGTGGCTGTTCACTGTGGGAAAGCCAGGGGCTGTGTCAGCAGCTCCTGGAGACAGTGAGATGACCTTAGAAGGTGCAGAACGGAGATGGAGCTGCCCTGAGGGTATTTGTTTGCACTGGGGCCTGGGCTCACCTTGAAGAAGGGGGACTGGAGCTGGGAGTGTTGGTGCGGGCAGCAGGGCCCTTGGGACTCTAGATAGCTGGGAGAGAAGCTCTGAGCAGGCAGCATGGCATGTAGAGGGAGGAACCCGAGGGCTGGAACGTGTGGTGGTTGCAGGTGGACCCTAAGCAGATTCTGTTTTTGCCGAATTGCCTCCTAGTCTGCGGCCATCCAAGTGAACATGCCGGGGGTGATGGCTCCACAGCTCAGGGGCCTGCTGGTCTGTGGGGAGACTAGGGAGGGATTGAATTGGAATACCTTGTGGAGTCAGAAGCGGGGAGTTTCATTTATTGCAATACTAGCCATTGGAGAGAGTTCTGAGTACAGACCAAATCATGGGCTTTGCTCAATTCTAGATCTTGTTTTTATCTGTTTGTTTTACCTTATGAGCATTGATTTTAAGACACTGTACTGGGCCCTGAATTATTAAAGCTGCTGTTTGCTGACCAGGTGTTACACCCTAGCTCTGTTGTAAGCTCCCCCCAGCCACTGGACACACAGGAATGGAGCGTTATGCTGGGCTAACGCCCTGGCATAAAGTGGGTATATGCTATGTGCCAGTTACTTTTCAGCTATAAAGAGACTGCCTTTCTATAGTCTTTTATTTTTAAGGGTTTTTGTTTGCTTTACTAAATACTTATTTTTAGTAACTTGAAGCAACTTTATGAACCAAAAAAGTGTATGTAAGTGTTCTTCTTTTGCATTGCTCCCAGGGGTACGACACACCATTGCATTTTGCTTGTAAGTTTGGAAACGTAGATGTGGTCAATGTGCTTTCTTCACACCCTTTGATTGTAAAAAACCCGAGGAATAAATACGATAAAACACCTGAAGATGTAAGTACCTATTACAATCTAATTACATAGTTTTAGAAATGAAAATGTATAAAATTACAAGGTCTGCAACCACAGCTACTATGAAGACACATGTAACTGTGTGCATGTGTTTGTCTTATGGCAACAGAAGCTTGATTGTCAAGTAAGATGTACTCTGAAGAAGATGCCTCTATAGAGCCAGGAGGGAGTGAACTGCCCTAGTTTGCAGATTTTATTTTCCTGAACTGGGTGGTCAAGCTGTCTTCTCTAGCTCACTCTGTTTTGACAAGTTCCCTCTGCATCCTTCAGCTCACCAAGGTCAGAGAGAACATGGGAGGTGGTGCTTATGCTGCTGATGGTGGTGGTCATGGATGATGGAGATGGTGAGGATGGAGTCAGTTATGATGGTGGTGATGGCGGTGGTGGTGGTAATGTGAGACGATGGTGAGGATGATGGTAACTGGTGAGGGATAATGGAGATGGTGATGATGGTGGTGGTGATGTGATGATGAAGATACTGCTGCTCATGTGTTCAGCTCAGTGTGCACCAGGAGCTGTCCTGCGCCCGTCTTCTATATTCTCACTTGACCCATACAAGCCTTAGGAACAGGCCTTGTCAGAATGTATATCAACCGTTGAGCAAAATGTGCTTTGGAGAAGGCAGCAGTGCCTCTGTGCAGTGAGGTGGGGAGGAAAGTGGACCTGAAAGAACTGGAAGATGAGTTAATTTCTAACATGCATGGGAGCTGTTGGCTGGCTTGGACCTGCCAACCCTGTGGAAATAGAATTTGTAAGATCCTGTCCTGGCAGTGGCACCTCCTTTTCATTTGCTGTGATTATGTAAGTTGCACCCACTTCTGTAGCAAGTTTAGAATTCACATAAAAAGAATAAAATTTACCAGCCAATTCTGCAACTCAGAAATTACCATTATTTTGGATAAATCTGACTCAGCTTTCTGTGTGCATGTGTGTGTGTTTTCTCAATATAAGATGGTGACACATTTTTGTTTCACTTTTTATTTTGTATAATGCTGATAGCCTTGATAGTTTCAGGTAAACTGGCTGAGGGACTCAGCCATACATATATATGTATCCATTTTCCAAACTCACCTCCCATCTAGGCTGCCACATAATACGAGCAGAGTTCCACGTGCTATACAGCAGGTGGTGACACATCTTTAAAGCATTGGACATCTCTCACAATCAGTTACAGAGTTTAAAAGAAAATGCTGCACTACTTGAAGGGTTCACTCTGCAGTGGTAGTTTGTTTTTCTCGCAGGCTGGCAGGAGATGGTAATTTTGTGGTTCCTTCCTTTTTATTTTAAGGTTATTGGTTTTTTATTGTTTGTAGCTAAAATGTTCACAATTCTCTGTATTCTCTAATGTCTGAGAACATTGATTCCTGTAGTTGCAAAAATGAAACATCTGTGTCCCCGTTCAGTAGAAGTTGTATTTCAGTCCAGCCAAACCATAGAAGACAGGCTCCCTGGCAGTGAAGAGTATAGCCCTGAGGTGTGGACATGTCTGCTCTGACTTGATGGTTCACCTTAAGGTTTCCTTTCCTTGCAGAAAATTAGGAAATGTAGACAGCATGAAGAAATAAGGTAAAATTTACCTGTAATCTTAGAGTTTGTTCTCCTTGTCCTGGCCCCTTGGAGCTTTTACAAAACATTGAAGAAGGAAGATTGCACTGTTAAACATACATTTTTTTATTGTGGGCTTTATGAAAAACTCAGTGTTAGGATCTATCTATCCTTGTTGTGTTGACTTTAATACTTGCTTCTGCAAAATCATTTTCATGATAAGAAAATGTGATATATTCGATTCAGAGTGTTCACTTATTTTTTTTTAATAGGTTATTTGTGAAAGAAGCAAAAACAAATCTGTGGAACTGAAGGAGCGGATTCGAGACTACTTAAAGGGTAAGGTGGGGAGTGGGCGCCCAGAGTGAGGAGGCCCTCCATGACGGTCCTGGCAGCATCTAGGCTACTTTGTGTGTGGGAGTGAAGCCAGGGGGCTATTGGGACCCCCTCAGAATTACCCTGGGTTCCACCTCCCTTTTCTGGGAGACCAAGTTGTCTGTCACTTGACTGTTGCTTGCGGCCTCACCCCTTGACCTCTGCAGCCTCTTGGGCAGCAGGTGCCTCCGGCGCCTCTTCTTTGGCCACAGCCTGCAGGGCAGCCAGAAGGCAGGAGAGGCCTGCCTGGAGCCCCTATGTCAGTGGTTGTGGCTCCCTGTCCTCCACTGCCCTCTGCCTAGGCTGTCCCCGTCTCCGCTTCTGCGACCTCATGGCCCTGGATCACCACTCTCCAGGCCAAGGGCTTCTCAGACCATAGCCCATGGGCCAGTCCTTCCTGCTTGGTTTCCCGGGGCCTCCAGCCTCTGGCCCAGAGCGCCCAGGCTGTGTCCCAGCCAGCCTGCAGGCTCCAGGGCACCTGGTGGTGGAAAGCCCCGCTTCCTACCCACTTTTTCCTCTGTGTTGTTTCCAGGGAGTTTGAGCAGTTGGCAGCAGCTTGCTCAGTGGCCTTGCTGCAGATACGGGAAGCTCTTTGCCTCCCCTGCGTGCTCGTCTTTATCTTCTTCCCTCTGGTTTCCATTCCCAGATCCCCTGTGGTTTCTTTAGTGCAGGGCTCGGTGAGGCCTCTTGGTGTGAAGTCTTATGGGCCCCCAGCAGCTACCACCATCACTCGAGTGATGTCCTTGGTGCTTTCCTGCCACATTGTCCTTTTCAGGTTCCATACCAAAGTGTGTGATTCCAGGTCTGTTTGGATATATGTGTTCAGTGATAACAAAATTGTAACATATGAAACAGAATAGGAGTTGGGGGAGGACAGAGGTTGACATGCATCTTCTTTGTAAGGTTTCTCCAGCAGCTCTTCAGCTGCTGTGGTTCACAGGTCCCTCTCAGTCCTCCTACGAACCTGGGAACAAGCATGTGTTTGCTGCTCCCCTTTCCTTTTTTCTTCTCCTCCTTATTTCTCTGCAGAGGAAGAGTGTGGGGCTCGTTAGGTGCAGGAGTCTGGCACAGACTGACCTCTCTTCAGTTGCTCTGGCTCCAGAGCTTTCTCAGCTTCTTTACTGTTAATATCTTTGACTGGCATGCAGAGCCTGTGGGCTAATAACCCAGCTGATTCTCAGGCTGATTCCCAGGGCCTAACAGCCACTGTCAGAGAAGGCAATGGCAACCCACTCCAGTACTCTTGCCTGGAAGATCCCATGAACTGAGGAGCCTGGTAGGCTGCAGTCCATGCGGTCTCGAAGAGTCGGACACAACTGAGTGACTTCACTTTCACTGTTCACTTTCATGCGTTGGAGAAGAAAATGGCAACCCACTCCAGTGTTCCTGCCTGGAGAATCCCAGGGATGGCAGAGCCTGGTGGGCTGCTGTACGTGGGGTTGCACAGAGTCGGACACAACTGAAGTGACTTAGCAGCAGCAGCAGCAGCAACAGCCACTGTGGTACAGGCTGTTCACACACATCACCTAGCCCCATGTGTTTTCTCCCAGGTCACTATTATGTGCCCCTCCTGAGGGCAGAGGACATGTCTTCTCCTGTGATCGGGGAGCTGTGGTCTTCAGACCAGACAGGCGAGGTCTCTCACATTGGCCACACTGGAGGCTTCTCCAAAGACCCTGTTCTAACCCTTCGAGCCTTCGCAGGGCCCCTGAGTCCATCCAAGGTGAGCATCTGTGGAAGGTTCTGGAACAACTCCTGGCTGTCCCCACCAGGAGTGCTGGGTTTTTCCAGCCTTTTGCTTTGTGCTTGGTCCTGGACACCAGGTCTCATGAAACTCCAATGAGTTGTCAGTGAGGCTTTAGAACTTTCCTGGAGGAGCAAGAGTGTCTTGACCCTATTATTGTTAGCCAGAGCAAGTATGTGACAAGCAGTGCTCCCAAGAAATGAGGTTTACTCGGGCTTACTCTCCCCATGCTGGCATTACCTGTGCCCATGAACCTTGCACAGCATATGCCCATTCCATTGTCCCTGGATTTGTGCTGTCACTAGGAAACTTCCATTTGCAGACTCTGAAGTTCACCTTCCAGATGGAGGTACTTCATATACTGACCTGTATGCACTCTTTCCTCTTGGTAAAAGAAAGCTGTAGTTAGTTACCTTAAACTATAAAATGTTAGGAATAGATTTAGCTGCATGAAACATAAAAAGCACTTATTGGGCAGCAGGTCTGTAGGGTCTCCCTCAAACCCTCCTGGTTCAGTTCTGACCCTCAGCCCAGCCCAGACCTTGCCAGGGTCCCTCCTGGCCTCTACTGTGATACAGCTGAAGTTCCTTAGCTCCAGGGCAGGAGGGCACGTTGCCTGCACTGTGTTTGGGGTTGGGCAGGGGCACTGCTTGGCAACGTGGGTGCATAGCACATCTCAACACACTTTCTGTTCTAGGCAGAAGATTTTCGCCGACTCTGGAAAACCCCATCTCGAGAGAAAGCGGGCTTCTTCCACAGTGTCAGGAAATCTGATCCAGAAAGAGGCATTGAGAGAGTGGGAAGGTACTTAAAGAGCATGAAGTGACAAAGAGCCGAGTGGGGGTGTCTTGTGTGCTGTGTGCCGGTGTGCTGATTGGAACTTTCAAAACAGTAATTCCCAGAAGTGTTTACTGGTGGACTTTAAAGGCTTTTTACTAAGGTCTAATTTGCAGAAGTGTATGCTGCAGCCTGTGTAGCAAGGCTCCATGAAAACAGTCCCTCCTGGCAGTCAGGTGGGGTGTCCAAGGAGCATGAGGCTGTGTGGGGAAAGGAGCCACACAGGGAAACTTTTACTTAAAATGTGTGCCCAGCTTTAAGTTCACAACTTGAAAAGGACCTCTAAACATTTATGTCTGGCCCAAACCAGAATTGTCTTCAACTTTGTACTGTTGTTTTATGAAAACCAAAATGTTCTTTCTTAGTGGAGTTTTACAGTTTGCCCTTTTGTATCTCCTGTGAGTGTTGGTGTGAGTGGAATGGTTTGTTTGTAAGTAGTACCTTTCTCACCCGTGACCTTGACTCATTCCGTAGCACCATCTTGCCCTGTGAGGGGGGCGCTGCTTCAGGAAGTTAAGCATACTCTTTGAGCTCCAAATTTAGGATAAAATGAAACCAAGGTTGCAGGTGTAGTTTGGGTATTTCCAGCATAAAGTGGCTCTTTTCTCTGTAGTCAGTTCTGTGAGTTTTTCTTCTGCTCTCAAAACTGGTTAATTTGCTTTATTCTTACAGGGAGCTGGCTCATGAACTTGGGTATCCCTGGGTCGAATACTGGGACTTTCTGGGCTGTTTTGTTGATCTGTCTTCCCAGGCAGGCCTACAAAAGCTAGAAGAATACCTTACTCAGCAGGAAGTAGGCAAACAGCACCTACAAGACATGGGAGAAAATGCAGCGTGTCTCCAGGAGGACACCTCAGCCCTAGGTAAGGGCACGCGCGCATCCAAGGCTGGCGAGACCGGCAGCCGTCCTGTGGCCAGGTCTGTGGGAACCTGTGGCTTCTCGGTTTCCTGCCCGTGATGGGGGACAGCTGGGTCTGGGGCCTGTAATTCTGTCTACAGGGTCCTGCTTGACTTTTCCCAAGGTTTTCTATCTTAAACAAGGAGGAGGCTTTGAATACGGGAGTGATTTGTCACAGGGTTTGTGCTATGCCCGGTGACATCTGGAAGTCCCCTTGTCAACACCTCTGAGAGCTGGTTTCTCTCCCTCACAGGCCGTCAGAGGAAGTGCAGCAATTCCATCTCTGTGAGGGCGTTTCTAGATGAAGATGATGACATGAGCTTGGAAGAGATAAAAAACCGGCAAAACACAGCTCGAAACAACACCTCGCCCAGGGCAGCTGCTTTTGGAGACTTGGGGTGTGACATCCTCCCCTTGGAGCAGACAGAACTTATTGAAGCCTCAGCCCCAACCAGTCCCCACAGCAGCAGAAATGGGTTTTGCAGCCCTCTGAGGGATGGCAAGACCCTGAGTGGGAAGAGGCCCAAGGCCCAGAGTGGGGAGGAAGACCTCCTGTCACCCATCTCCGGCTTGAGTGTTGAGTTTGATAAATTGAATTTGCAGAATCTAGAAAGTAGCTTTTCTAAGACACCAAATCAAAGGGTGAAAACTAGAGATAAGAAGATCCTGACGTCAAGAGTGAATGCAGGAGGAAGTGACATGTTAGAACCTCTTGCTGCTGATAGACTTGGAAATAACCAGGGAAGGACAGAAAATGAGATGTCTGCTGGAATTGCTAACATGTGCCTGAATCCGAACAATTCCGTGCACGAGCCCCGCTATGGCAATGGCTCAGAGCCCTCGGAGGTTCCTGCCTCAAAGGAGCCTGTCCAGAGGCTCTTCCTTTTTGGGTATGAGTTGGGGAGCACGCATGTGTATTGAGGGGTGGTGGGCACAGGCGCCAGTATGATTCTTGGACACTTCCCTCCACCCCAGCCAGCCTGACAGGCTCTTGTTCCATCTGTCTCATGAGTTGGTGGCTTTCTATCCATCCTCATTGGTCCTCCAAGCCAGTGGGAGACAGCATTTTTCTTCCTGGCCCCTCCTCGCATCCACTGTACTTACCACCATGACTGAGCTGCCCTATGAGTTTTAGGAAGAAAGGCCATCCTGGGGTCAGTCTCAGTTGTCCAGCTGATGGCCTGTTCCCCCTTCTACTCTGACTTCCTGGAGGTGGTTATACACAGAGCGCATCTTGCCAGCAGGGCTGGGGCCGGGGTCTCCTCCCTGTGGGCAGCGCGTTCCTTCTGCCGCCCCAGCCCATGCTGGTCCCACCTCACCCTCGCCCCCCTCCCCCCCAACCCCGGATTGCAGCCTGCAGCTGGTGCCTGTGGTGCTAGCAGTGGACGCAGTGGTGCTGGATTTCTGGGTGTAACCATGGAGGTTTCTGCTTCTTGTGCCTTCTAGAGAAGAGCCGTCAAAACTGGATCGGGATGTTTTGGCAGCCCTGGAGTGCACGGACGTGGACCCTCGCCAGTACCCAGCTGTACACAGGTGGAGGAGCACTGTCCTTTGCTACTCGCCTTCAGACAGACAGAGGTACTCACAGGCCTGGGGATCAGAGTCGCTAGATTCGTGGGGAAGTTCACACAGACCCGTTAGCCAAGCAGGTGGGAAGTCCCCTGATGTGTGGCCGGGGGTGACAAAGTGGAAGCGTGCTGCTGACAAGTGGGTACGGGACGGAAGTAGCCCAGGTTCCTGCTCAGGGTCACATGCCACTCATATGGGGAATGGTAGTGAGCTTTCAGTCTTCAGGGCCCACAGCTCCCAGGCTTGCAGCACCTCTGCCCGTGTTCTCTCGGGGGCAGGGGCCCAGATCCTGTCTGTGGCCTCCACTCGCCCCATCCCATCTAGCCGTCCTTGCTGACTGCCTATTCTTGGTTTCCTCAGCTGGTCCAGCCCCTCACTGAAAGGGAAGTTGAAGTCTCAGCTCCTGGACGTCAGTGGCCCTCCTAGTGGCAGCCCTGGGAGAAGCAGCCCTGCAGGCAGCAGCCCTGGGAAACCTGGCTCCACACCTCATGCCTCCAGCCTGGGCAGCCCCGGGCGCTACAGCCCTGCCAACGGGGGCCACCTCCGCCGGATGGCGCGCCTGGCCCAGCTTGCCACCTTGTAGGGCCCATGCACACTGCTGGGGTTCTTGGTTTGTTCTTCGTTGTTTTGTTTGTTTTTTTAAGAAAAGTACTGTGTTTATTGCTGAAATTTCACATGCCAAAATAATATTCTGATTAATTTATCAGTCCTTATTTAGAGAGTAAAATAATTTTAGAAATTGCAAATATTCTGTATAAAATTTAGCTTTCTGTTATTTGGAGAGAAGGTGAACACAAACTCCTGCAGATTTTCTGAAAACCCTCAGTGTGGTTACAAACAGGCTCTGTTAGCCGCCCCAGGTGCACATGTAACGGAAGAGGGTGCCAGAGAGGCTGGGGTGCCCCCTCCTCCCTCGACAGTGCTGCGCTCCCTTCTGCTCTTTTCCTGAAACACAGGTGAAGTTTGTGCCTCTGCCTTTTCTGGGGAGGGTCTTTGACTTTCTAGTTCATGACAGAAAATCCTCTCTGCTTTGCCGGTCAACCGTTGATTAGACACTGACAAGTTGGGCATCCAGGAGTAAAGGAGCCTTGCATGTGTTGGACAATTGCAGCGACACTTACAGCTGGGACACGACTGAGCGAGCTTAATTAATTAATTACAGCTGGGAGTCACTGAAGACATTTAAGTGAGTGACCAGAAGATGAAACTAGCTTTTTTCTAGAGAAAAAATCGTAGCCGCTGGGAGTCATGTGAATAGTCTCACACGGGACTCACTCACCAGTGGTCCTTGGGGGGTGTTTCCTTTCTCACCAGCACTTGGCCTTTCACAGTGCACCTTATGTAGCTGCCAGTGCAGTGTAATAAAGTAACCTGAATGTTGTTCCCTGGTTTTGAGGTGTACTGCGTATTTTAGAATGCATTTCAGTTGGACTTGCTTTAAGAAAGAGCATCACGTTTTAGTAGAGACAAAAGGTTTGCTTTGGAGAAAATATTTGATCCCAGTTCTGTCCTGTCCTTTCAGTGTGGTTTGTCTTCCCTCCCCCTGGGCCATACCTGCTGGAGGGTTTGTACACACAGAGCTCTGCATCCCGGAGGGCTAGGACACTGCAGCCGAGATGAGGGCTGTTTCTCCCGTGTTACCAGTGACCACTCACAGCAGGGTTCTGGGGGCATTGTCAGTGTTCGATCAAAAGTGAAAACTACCAATGCGTCTGCTGTCCAGTGCCTTTTGTAAATCACTTTTGATTCTTCTGAACTTACTTTTGAGACTATACCGTGATAGGAGGTAGACATAAGTGAGAGTCTTTTTTATTTGTAAAGATTCTGAATTGAAACTTATGTTAAAAAAAAAAAAGAGCTTATTTCTTTCACACAATAACAAGAGATAGGTTAGGACTATCGGACCTGAGATTAAGGTTTTAAAATTCAAAAGGTTGTTACACAGGGTATTCTCACTTGTGTAGCAGACAACCTAGACATAAGCGAAAAATACGTTCTGTTCTACAAACCAAATGGCGTGTTTAAAAGACATCTCTAGTCTCAAAGAAATCAGAACACAGATGTAGTCATAGTGATGATCTGTTTTCTCTAAAATTTGACCATGCCATCCTGTATATTGTTATAAGTATTCAGATGGAAATTAAAGTAGGGATGTGCCCTAACTTTGCAGACTGCTGTTCCTGTTTTCTCAAGTTCAGACCTTTGATTATTTCTCCATTTGTTTATATAAGTTGGCCCTGGTTCCACTAAATGCATTATCATGTGTCCCATGGTGATTTTACATCTTTTTAAAACTACTTAATGGAATAAATTATTTTTAAAACCATGTGGCAGTCATTCTAAGCTTTTAGAAAGACCTCTCTCAACTGTGCCCAGGAAAAGTGCCCTTTTTAGCAAACTCTTAAGCAGTGTTTGGGTTAAACAGAACATCAGTCTGAGAGTGGTTTATTTGCTGTCTGGGGTCCTTTCATTCCTAACACAGTTGTGAAAAGCCTTGCTTGCCATCAGTTAAACTAGCAAATATTTCCTAAGTGTCCTATGAAACAGGAAGCCTTTTTCTGTGACGTTGACAATCCGTGTGTAATGTCTTTGGCTGGAAAGAGGTGACGGGAACCCCATCATGGTGGGTGGTGGCTGTGCTGTGGGCTGCAGTGCAGGGGATCTCAGAGGGTCCCCTGCTCCTGGGGGAGAGCAGGCATCACACGCGCAACCAGATCTTCTCAAGTAGTTTTTGGATGTTTCCAGAAGCATTCGCAGCTCAGAGAGGATGGTTGTAGGGTGACTGTCTTGTCGGGCACAGTTGCCAGTCACTGGGCACATCGCCATCCCATCCCCAAGCCAGATGTGCTCAGGCAGTCGGAGGCATGTATTTCTCATTCCGTGTGGAGACCCGCAGGCAGCTCTGGCTCACACGTGCCCTCAGGTTCCTTCCTCAACTATCTTGAGATACTTTGGAACAAACAGCAATGCAGCCAGTAGGAACCACCTTCATTCCCACTGCTGTCAGTTCAGGATCCCTCCTGACGCACAGGCTATCGGGGTGGGTTTTTATGTTGGTCACATTTAGGATGTCTTTGCTGATGTTTCGTAAATTCTCAGTTATGTCCCACCTCAGGATGGCTTCCTGGGCCCTTGTAACTGACGCCATCCAGACACCCTTGTCCCGCTCCTGGGCTCACTTTCTGTTTCTGAAATGTTGCCCTGCTCCTCAGCGGTCAAGTACAAAGGGTGGACATGCCACTGAAAAGACAGGTCTGCAGACAGAACAGCAGTATGACCACACAAACCCAAGGAAACAGGGAAGATGTGCAGGTGCTGAGGGTCCAGGTGGCCAGGGCTTGACTATGGGGTCTCACAGCACCCGAGGCCAGACACCTGGCACTGCCTTTCACTTCTCTGGTCTTGGACGTTGGCACAGCCCCTGGCGAACTTGTCAAAACTATTTCTACAGAATGGTGCATGGTGGTTGCTTTTACAAAACCACTTAAGCTCACTGTCCTGGGTCAGGGCCTCTCACTGAGGCCCCTCTTGGGCAGATGCCTTGCAAAACTTCACCCCAGGATACACAAGATACTGGGGAAAAGGGCTGTCTGCTGAGACTTTCTCTGCTAGTTGGGGCTGCTGTTGTGTCATGCACAGGCCTCTTGTTTTAAAACATTCACAATTAGTACTTTGAAAAACCAGTAAAATAAAATTTTATTTTGTAGTTATTTCCAAAATTGACAGAAACATCAAATACTCCAATTAGTTGCACTGATTACAGAAAATGTTCATAACCACTTAATAAAAACTGTACTTTCTCCTAAAATAACAGAAATTTGGGGTGAACACACTAAATATTTTAATCCATAAGCATGAAAGATTAACAGCCAGAGGCAAACAAGGACCGAACTGTCAGTTGGATGTTTTACTGAAATGGGCCACTCCTGGGGCATTCATCACTGCCTCTCTGGCAAGGCCAGCAGCTCGAGTCACCTCCCTCACCGGCCAAGGTGCTCCTCCTGTGTGTCCAGAAAGGCGTCACGACACAAAAGTTCAGATCCCACAGCGTCAGGGAGGTGTGACTTCGGAGTGAGAAACTGGTTTTCAAAGCAAGAACCAGATGAGGAAAATCTTTATGTAAGTGACAAGAGTTTTAGGAAACAAATGTACGAAGCAGAATAAGTTACAAATGGAAGAAGCGCTGCGCCCTCCTCCTCTTCGTCCTGCCTGACGGGCTCTGCTGGCAGACACCCTGCTGCCGTGTCTGCCTGGTCCCCATAGTGACAGCATCTGGGGGCCCTCATCCAGTCCCTCAAATAGGCCTGCTTGGACCCCTCAGGCTCGTCCTGGATGAGAGGGAGGCAGACACCCTGCGAAAGAGATGAAGCTGGTCTGATTTGAGTGCTTCCCTTTTCCTTCCTGGACCATGAGTTAAGAACTCTGTGTTGTAGATCCTTTTGTCTTCCTGCTGCCTAGAGGTGGCCGTCCCCGCTGCGCAGCCTGTGGGGGAACCTGCGGTCTTGGTGGCACCCACACCAGGCCGGCGAGGGGCTGAGGAGGATGTGGGGCCTCAAACCAGCCCTCAGGAACGGGAGATCTTGTCAGGAGGCATGAACCCTGTGTCCCCAAGGGCCCTGAGAGCCACTCGGCCATCAGGCCGGACCACCAGGTGGGTAATGCTGCCGTTGTTGAGGGAAAGGCGGAGCCAGCCTTCTGGAGGGAACTGCAGTGCCCTGAGGAGAAGAGAGAATGTGCTAGAAACAGGCCAGGTGGGCCAGGTCTTGACAAAGCTGAGGGTCCCCCACCCCAGATGAGAAGCCCCTGGTCAAACTTCCAGGGGCCGGATCCAGCATCTGCAAGTCCCTCCTGTTTTTAGATGGGGTTTTTCAGAGGAAGGAGCTGCCGGGCAGATGTCAACCTAACAGTCCAACAAGGGGTAGGGGAAGAG
Source organism: Redunca redunca (assembly GCA_006410935.1). Classification (NCBI taxonomy): domain Eukaryota; kingdom Metazoa; phylum Chordata; class Mammalia; order Artiodactyla; family Bovidae; genus Redunca; species Redunca redunca. The sequence continues at coordinate 229,707 of SJYQ01002262.1, forward strand.
TCCAGTCCCTCTGGGATGGGGATCAACCGCGCTCGAGGCCTGCAGGTGAGGCACAAGCACCCTGGTTTAACAAATAAATGCAACTTAACCTGCTTTCCCAGTGTAACCAGAAGGGGGCAGAGGGCAGCCAATGGTGCAGCAGGTGCAACCACAACCCCTGGAGCGTTTTCATGCTCTTAAAAGTGCTTTTGAGGCACAGTTAGTATTCGCTGAAGAGCCCAGCATGATTACAGCCTCTGTCCATGTCACCAGACACTCTTCCTGCCCTAGAACTTTGGGGTCGACAAGCGGCAGCCCTGTGGCTTGTCTCACCACTACTCTGTCAAGAGTTTTGCTGACTTGAAGGAGTAACTACCTACACACTGCTTTTTAAAGTCTCAACGTCACACTCATCACTTTAAAAAACTGTCCTAAGTTAGGGGGCAGGTTGCCCTCCCATTTCCTAGGGCAGAGGCCCCGGCTCCCGGCAGCCCTGTCTTTAGCACAGGTACCACTGCTCCAAGCCCAGTCATTTCTGGCCCGTTTTCAGCACTGGGTTCGCCTCCCAGTGATGCTGGGTCAGTGCTGTCCTGGGAAATGGAAGGATGTGTGTTTTACACAGCCCAGAAGTCAAAGCTCAGGCAGCTGGCTTCTGCGTGTTAAAAGCAGCACACAGGCTCAGGCTACAAGCCTGCAGCCCAGCCCTTCCTCCCAGCGCACTCAACCTTGCCTGGAACCTGCTCTCCCAACATGGCGCTTCTCGCCTGGAGCCGTGTGTGATGTCTGGACAAATGGGCCCATGAGGGAAGGAGGATCCCCTCAGCTCCTGAAGCACCTGCCAAACAGCTTCTAATGGATCTGGGGGAGGCAGGGTTACAGTTATTTCACATCTTGCTCTCCATGGGATTTGGTCAAATACATGAGCACCCTGCTGGCCTTTCCAGGTCCAGGCCCTCTGTGACTCATGGATGTGGCTCAGGGCAGGCATCACTGCGAACGCCTGGAACTTGGTGGGGCCAGGACATAGGGAAGTGGTTGGCTGGCTCCAATGACACAGGAGCCCCTGGAGAAGCTCCTGACTTCGTACCCTGGATCAGCTGGAGCAGGGAAGCGACTAATACGCTCACAGGTTATAATCCTGCACAAACAGGTTCATGAACCCATAACTGCAAAATATTTCCAGTTAATAAGCTAAGGGAAACACGAAACTATGAGGCAAACATCGAGTAACCACGGCAGCATGATCCAGCGACAGGTGCTAAACCAGTCACTGCGTGTCAGGGAAATGGGGTGTTGGCATATAAAATGTGACTTTGCAGTGTGAGCAGCCAGCACATAGCACCTGAACCAAGCAACCACAACATCGCCCGGGAAAGACTGCCAACGGAAGGCATTTGGTCTGGTCTGTTCCCACCAAAAACACACAGTCATGAGAAAACTGGACTGAAAGCCATTCTACCAGACCACCAGCTGGACCTGGAGGAGACATGCTGTGGGCATAGGCTGGCAGGAGGGGAAGTAGGGCCAAGGGCATCCGGCAGGACCCCTCACCGGCACACGATGTAGCGAATGACATTGGCGTGGCAGATGAAGATCTCATAGCTGTCCTCCTGCTGCTTGGCATCTGCCCGGTGGATGTAGTTCCGGAAGGCGGCCTCAATCCGCGCTCCATCTTCATAATACTGCTGGGGGCAGAAGAAAGAATCGTGCGTATGGCAGTGTGGGCCCCGCTGCCACCAGGAGCCCAAGGGCAGAGTGGAGGCTGCTCCCCACAGGAGGCTGCCCCAGGGGGAGTTTTTTACCACAGCCTCCGGCTTCCAGTGAGACACAGGGGGGTCAGGCTCGATGGGGGCGCCTTCCCTCAGCAGGTCTGTGCTGACCTTGCAGACGCCTGTAGAGAAGCACAGGACTCAGCCCCTTTAAGAGCAGCTGCCTCTCCCTCCCTGCTGCTGGGCACCTAGGGTGCCTGGCACTCACCTGGCAGGTGTTTGCTGATGATGTCAGTGGTTTCTACCGCACGGGTCATGGAGGAATGGACAATTTTATTAAACTTCAACCCCAAGCTTGCAAGTCGGAGACCAGTTAGTTCAGCCTGCTCACGACCTTGAAGGTGGAATACACTGGAGAATTACAGGTGGTGGGAGTCCCCGCTTGTTTCTACTTCACAAATACTTCAGTCCTTACCGAGCACTATTAGGGCTGGGGGACAAGATGGGCAGCCCCTCCCGGGTCTCAGGCCTAAGGAAGAGGTCAGGCTTTCAACTGGTAAAGTCAGTGAGACAGACCAGCCACCTCCAGCCCCATACAGAAAAAGCATCAAAACCAATGGCCACAGGGACTTCCCTGGTGGTACAGTGGGTAAGAATCCACCTGCCAACGCAGGGAATACACTGGACATGGGTTTGATCCCTAGTCCAGGAAGATCCCACATGCTGCAAAGCAACTAAGCCTGTGCACCACAACTACTGAGCCCATGCTCCCCAACAAGAGACACCACTACAATGAGAAGCCTATGCAGCGTCATGAAGAATAGCCGCCGCTCACAACTGGAGAAAAGCCTTCACAGCAACAAAGGCCCAGCACAGCCAAAAATGAATAAGTTTTTAACAACTTATTTAAAAAAAGGTTGAGGACATTTTCAAAGTCTGTCTTGAGTCAGATTAAGCTGATTATTACTATTAATGACAAGGCTCACATCTGGGCCAAGAACACCTGACACAGGCCCAAGGAGGCCTGCCGAGCGGATCAGCGGACAGCCCAGCCACATACCCAGGGGCGTCAGCGTGCGGTCCTTCTCCAGGGAGGCATCCACGTGGTACTGCGAGTGCCTGATGAGGAAGATGTGCCGTGTGGCCTTGGCCTTGCAGTGGTCCAGCCTGGACGTCAGCTCCTCTTCTCCAGGCTCTAGGTTCCTCTTCCGCAGGTTGACCAGGGACAGCGGTTCTCTCCTGACGTTGAAACACAAGACAGCGTGCTCTGTGCCCCTGCTCACAAGTCACCCCTAGTCTTTCTGACAGAGGGGCTTCCTGTGTTGGGAGGTATAGGGGAGGAGCCAACGTCCTCTGTTCTCAGTGCTAGGCCTGCCCTGGGCGGCTGGATGGTGGACAGACAGATAAGCAAAGCTTCTGTACTGTCATGTCCTTGTGAGGAGACAGTCACAGCAAGGGGACCAGTGACACAGAGAAGAGGAAGGAGAGGCTGTGGGAGGGCAGGTGGGACATGCCCACCAGGCAGCCTCGCTGACAGGGATGCTGTGCTGCCCCTTAGCAGCCACTGACTGTGTGGCTACTTACACTCAAAATCATAAAAATTAAGTACAATTAAAACTCCCATTTCCTCAATGACACAAAGCACATTTTCAAAGCTCAGCAGCAAGTGGGACAGTGGCCATTACACTGGACAGGGAGAAGAATGTTCCCAGTATCACGGGAATCCCCCTGGTTGGCCCTGCTGGGTGCTGGGAAAGGGCTGATGTGGGGGTTGTGGCTGGGAGGGCGCAGCAGTAGCAAAGATGCTGAGAAATGATGTCTGGTGAAGACAGGCTCTGTTTGCTCATGGACCAGAAGTCAGTCGAAGTTAAATGTCTGTGAGACTGGCAGAGCTGGGAAAAAATGTACTCGGCTGAGACAGTGTTGGAAGAACAAGTTTTGAGGGAAGTCATGGTGAATTCAAGGGTTCTGCTTGGGCCATGTGAACCTGGGGTACCCGTAACATAACTAGGCTGAGATGCCACACTAGCAGTCATGAGGAAGCTGGGGCTCAGCCAGAGAAGACTCTGGTACCACAGGCACAGATGCAGGATCCCACTCTCCTTACTCCCTCATAGATCTAGACTTGGCAAGCAAATATAGCATGTCAGCCTCACACAAAGCTGAAGTCTGGCTCTCCCTCAAGTCCTTTAACCTCAGAGTGACCGTTTCTTTGGAAAGGCACAAGAAATTAAGAAGACTGTACTGATGTTTAAAAGGGAATATGACCCCAGCCTAATCATGAGAAAAACAGACAAATCCCAACTGAAGGACATTCTACAAAACACCTGATCAGCACTCTTAAGAACTGTCAAGGTCATCCCAAGTTAAGTCTGAGAAACTGTCAAAGCCTGATTGTCATTTAGGATCCTGGGAGAGACCATGGACTACAAGTAAAAACTGAGGAAATCTCAATAAAGTATGGACATCAGTTAATAATATTGTACCTATACCGGTTCACTGATTGTAGCAAATACTCTATGTTAACGAGTAAGGTGTTAACAACAGAGGAAGTTAGGTGTGGAACTCTAACAAAACAGGAACTCTATTGTCTGCAATTTTTCTGTAACTAGAAGACTATTTTAAAATGAATTTATCTTTAAAAATTAAAGGTTAAAAAGAATACCTCTGAAGTTGTCTATACAATGAGGCTAACAATAAAAATTAGTTCTGTGCCCCACACTCAAAGTGTTAAGTAGGAAAGAGCTGGGACTGGGTAAACCATCCCACAATCCAGAGCAGTGCCATCCAATAGAAATAGAACACCAGCAACGTATGTTATTTAAAATTTTCAAGTAGCCACATTTACAAAGTAGGAAGAAACAGGGGGGAAATTTCAGTAACTCACTTTATTCACTCCAGCATATCAAAAATACTATCGTTTCAATACAATATTTTAAGATCTGCACTGCTTTGGTTTTTAAATTTAAGTTAACATTAAGTAAGGCTAAAAACTGCTTCCGGATCACAGAACCCACCATTTCCAAGTGCTCGCTAAAAATACTGACAGCCCGTGGCCGGGGTGCCTGGGACCCCTGGACCTCATGTCAGCTGGCCCTGTCCCTGCGCGGCCTCTTCGCAGAGGCCCCTTCCAGAACCCACCTCCACCTGACCCTCTCGGCAGTATCCCAAATATGGGATTAGCATGCCGTCACCCAATCTGAATATTCATGAGTTGAGAGACAGAAACAAGGACAAGAGCCCTATGAAGGTCCAACCCCTCCGTTTAGGACTGAAAACGACCACTCCAGGCATCCCGGTACTCCTTCTTCAAAACGACCCCCTGGGCAGACAAGGAAACTGGCGCTCAGAAGAGGGGTCGAGGGATGCCTCCTGTCCGCAGCCAGCCTCGCGGCCAGAACCGAAAGAGAAACCAGCACGCAAACCTGCCCCGCCCGCCCCTCCGTGGGACCCACCACACCGACCAGACGGGACGGCTAGGGTCCGGGAAGGGCTACCGCCGCTGGCCCCGCACCTGTCCCAGTTGGGGTCCCAGACGCCGGGCCCGGGGCGCGCGGCCCCCGCCCAAGCCGGGGGCTCGACCACGCGCGGCTCCGCGTCCCCGCCCGCGCGGGGCTTCCCCACCGCCACTGCCGAGAAGAGCACCGCGGCCGAGCCTCCGGCCAGGCCGCAGGCCGCCAGCTGTAGCGCCTGCCGGAACGCCATGCCGGTCAAGTCCCGCGTCGACCCCACGCGGGCTCCGCGCAGGCGCGCTCGGGTGTGGACGGCGTGCGGCGAGGGACACGCTTCGTCGGGCGTACGCTTCCGGCCGGCTGGCCTCGCGGGAGCCGCCGCGTTCGCCGCGGTGACTTCCGGGGATAAAGGTGGAGCCGGGTGGTAGGCGGTGGTTCTGAGACCTTTGGTCGACCTGTTGCCGGAGGCCTGCTGTACGAGTCGTTTCTGCCGTTGAGCCAGGGCTCAGATGGCGACCCGGTTGAGCCGTCTGGGCAGGGGCCCGACCCGAGTCCTTACACCTGCATCTGCGGAAAGAGCCCAGGGGGGAACCCTCAGATAACTTGAGGTTCCGGTTCAGATGAACTAGGAAACTCTAGCAGGGTTTGCTGGTTGCTTTGTTTTTACGGTGGCAAAATACACATATTGCAGAATTTACCAACATAACCGCTNAACTGCAGGAGACAGTAAGGACGGGGAAGGCTGGCATGTTGCAGTTCATGGGGTTGCAGAGTTGGACATGAGTTAGTGACTGAACAACAAAGATCAAATAGAAAAAAAAAAAACAAAACAAAAAGAACCCTGTGAAAACAGAACACAGTGCACAAGACAGAAGAAAATTTTAAAATATATACAATTGAGATCCCAAGGCATATTGTATCCATGAAATAAGGATGGGAGACTATCAGGAAGGAATGTTCTGAGATTGAAAAAGCAGGGAAGGAGGGCTAATGTAAATGAGCAACAGGAGAGTAGGGCCAGTGGAAAGAGTAGTTTATAGGGCCTCTCAGAAGGTCAGGGAAAGTCTTGGTCTAAGGGGCCGTTGCCCTATGGGGCCAAGTAGCTAAACAGTTGTATTGTGATATATTTTACCACAAATTTTTAAATATTTAAAAAATTCCAAGAGTAGTCCTGTGGTCACTCATTTCTATCAAAGCAACAGCAATTATTCTGAGAAATTAAAATCACCACTGAAAATGCTACATTATAGTTTATTGCAATCCTAATTCAATCCAGGGTGACAGGTGAAATCATCTCTGCTATATTTAAGTTTCTAGGGCAGCACCACCTGAGGACAGCAATTGCCTTTTTAAAACACGATTCTGACATTAAGAGATTTCTGTTTCTCCATCCATCATGTTCGAGTCATCTTGAATCTCATGATCTAGAGCCCGGCTGGCTTATTTCTGTTCCCTCACCCCACCCGTCATCAGGGTGTCTGACACCCTCTCCAGGTCATCTTCACTTCCCCAGAGAGGCCAGGTAGGCGTACCAGAACAGAGCCACCAAGTTTGCAAAAAGCACCCGGAACTGCCAGAGAGAACAGATGGTAAGGTAAGAAGAGGAAGGCCCTGGGCACACTCATCAAGTACGAGACCCCCAGGACAGTGCCAATCCACTGGTCAGCCCATCCACCCACTGCTGGATTTACTGAGTCTTTACTTTGCATGAGGCACTGTGTTTGGGCTCCAGCAGAGAGAGGTGAGGAGGACAGTCCCCCTGCCTGATGATGTTAACTGGACAGTAGGGAAAACACTCCTTCACTGATCACTTCAGCTCCTAGTAGGCCCCTCTCACCCCAGGACCAGACATCATGTGGGTAGCTTCACCCAGCTCTTCCCTGACAACTCCATGACCATTTCACTCAGACCCATCCTGTTGCCACTATCTGCTTCAATGATCTGACAGACGTACTCCCACCAAAAACCACCTTTAGTCAATTACTGAGTTTCCCCTGCACATAAGCTCCAGGAAAGTAGCAATCTTGCCTATCTCACTAATCACTCTAGCCCAGAGTCTACAGCCACAGGGCATACAGCAGGTGCTCAATACATATGTGTTGAATAAACTCCCTGCTGCTTAAGCACTCACCTGCAACCACCTTTTAGGGAGCTCTCTGACCCCAAGCTTGCAGTACTTCACCTAAGCTACTCAGAAGGATTCTATTTTCCAGCCTCTCTACCCTCATCCACAGGCCCCGCCACATCCTCAGCCATTCTGTTTTCTCATGTCTTTATTTCATTCTCTATATGCCTTAGAACCTATGGTCCATATCCCTGGTTTTCTTCCCTTCCTGTTCTTCAGTTGTACTCCGTTGAAAAACCCTAATCCTCCCTGCTTCTCACCTGCCCCAGGCCCCTGCACAAAAGGGTCTTTACCCTCTGCTGGCTCCCCCATCTCCAATCAGCTTCCTTTCCTATCTTTCACAATGCCAAGGCGACCACTACTTTATTCCCCTCAAAACACCCATTAGCCTCCCCTGCCCTACCCGCCTCCCTCTTAGAGGAAACACAAGGTGTGGCCAGGGGTCCCCAGTCAACAGTGACCTCCTCTCTCTCCTCTGCTCAACGGGAAGAAGTGTCTCTCTGCTTATGTGCCACTCCCATCCCCACCCCTCTCACTGGGGCAGCCCGGGGCACCATGTGCCTGTTACATGGCCACTCTTCTAGCTGCCAAAACTTCTCCTTTCCTGGACCACAGCTAACTATGGTTTTCTCCCTATGCTTCACAAACTTGTAGTTACACTTTGTAGTTTATCTTCTACTTTTTCACCCACTCAGTCCTCAACAGTCTGGCTTCAGCCCCATCAAGCCACTGAAATTGCTCTTGGAAAGGTCATTTAAGCTAATGGAGACTTAGTGATTTTTAACTTCCAACAACATCAGCTACTGCTGTTCATCACTGCCTCTGGTTTTCTGCTATCCTTGGTGTGTGTGGTGTGTGATTACCAAGCCCTCCCTTCTCCCCACTCCTACCCTTTCAAGGTAGCTCTTTCCCAAGGGGGCTCTTGCCCCGGGTCTCTTTCCTCTATCTAAAGCAGGGTGGAAACCAGCTTTTATGAGCTAATTTCAGGTAGATTACTTAAATAGTGTGCAGAAAAACGGTAACACAGCAGGCTGAGGCCTGGGAATTTCTGGAAAGGCCTGTTTGAGAGTTGGTGTCTGGGAACTTGGATGTGGGTTCCCACCTTTCTCCAACTGATGAGAATGGCTCTCTGGGCCTAGAGTGCCTACAAAATCAGTGTGGCTTAAGCTGAGTGCCTGCTCTCCTCCCCGGGGTCTGGAACTCTGGTGCAGGCAGCAGTGTCCATATGTCAGCCCCAAGTAAAACCCTGGGCAGAAATATTGCCATGGCTGATTTTGTGCGTAAATGATCGCTTGCTCCCAGTAGCCCTCAGGGCAGGGAGCATGGGGTGCCTGCAATGGCTTCCAGGATCCAGTTGTACATCCCTTTTGCGTGGCCCTAGTAAATCTCAGCCATGAGCCCATCCACCAGGCAGTGGTCTTGGGACCCAGTCACAGGTGAGCTATACTGGGTGTGAAGACAGTGGACAATGGCAGGGCCTTCAACCAACCGGGGTGGCCCCTCAGCTGCCTGCCTAGGGCCGGCGGCCAGAGGTCAGTGAATTGGTTCACACCCAGACACTGCCCCTTACCACTCAGAGCCTGCCCCCGCCTCACTCAGGTTTGGCTCTGACGTCTGTGCGAGTGAGGCTGCATTGACTGCAATCTGTAAAGCCCTGGAGGTGGGGGGTGGGGGTGGGCATCCAACCCTAGAAAGCTGAGCACAGCCTGGGATGAAGGGGAACAGCGTGGACCCAGCTTGGGCCCTCCTATGTTACTTTGCCTCCTCAAATCCAGTAATGGTAACAACTCAGAGCAGAGAGAAAAGCCTCAGGAGGAATCCAGAACCTGGGATGACCCAAGGCTTGGGAAAAAGGCTGGGCTCTAGGGAAGCTTGAAGCCCTCTGTGGCTCCACGCTGGCACCTGGCTGGCCTCACCTGCACAGGGATATAGTTGATGTTAATAAACTGCACTGGTGTCCACACTCGCCAGTTCATCCGCAGCGCCGGCCAGAACCCGCTCTTCATCTTGGCAGCGAAAGTGGCGGTGTCCTGCCCCTGCAAAGGTGGGGAAACGCAGACTGTGAGCAATACCGGTCTTCCAGGCGAAGGACCCCAAAACCTAACTCAACGATTTCTTTAGAACTGCATGTTTTATTCCATTTATATGGACATAGCACATGCGTGTGCTTGATCAGTGATACAGCTGGATGAACTAACAATCAAGTAGGAAGATCATCGAAACAGTGCTCTCATTGTGTGTGACCTTTGCCCACGACACCTGAGAGCTGAGCTGATGATGGTGTGATTCACACTGCTGGCCTGGGCACCGGAATTGCAGCTGCTGATGGCTCATCTGTCAGTTCTTTCCAGAATAACCTCCAAAGTTGATGCAATTCCTATCAAAACTTGTCAGGAGTTCTTTTTAAAAAACAGACCCCAATAAATGATTCTAAATGTCACCTGGAAGGATAGATGCATAAGAATACCCATCTTGAAAAACAATAAGAAAGGAAGGCTTGCTTTACTAGAGATTTTTAAAATTCTGTACAGTTAGGGCAATTAAAAAGTCTGCTGGCGGCAGTGGTGGTTTCATCGTTAAGGTGCGTTGAGACTCCATGGACTGTAGCCCACCAGGGTCCTCTGTCCATGGGATTTCCCAGGCAAGAATACTGGAATGGGTTGCCATTTCCTCCTCTAGAGGATCTTCCCCACCCAGGGACTGAATCCACATCTCCTGCATTGGCAGGCGGATTCTTTACCGCTGAGCCACCCAGGAGGCCCATAGACCGAAGTATATCTCACACTATATTAAAAACAAACACATAATACTACAGGAAAGCATAGGAAAATATTTCTATTATCTTTGGGCCTATCAAAATGTACAAAATAAAATCATAAGAGTTGAAGAAGAAAATATGGGAAAATATTTCTAGTATCTTCCTTTAAGGAAGCCTATGAAGGAAAAGACTAGAAGATTTGAATACATGACTTTTTAAGCTTTTGTATGGAGAAAGACATTATAAGATACTTTATATAACTCACACAAACATTTTTATGAAGTTAAAACAAACATCTAAAAGTGGGAAAAATATCTGTAACTTTTATTTGGCAAAGGACGGATATCCTTAATATGTACAAACATACAAATAAGAAAAAATGCAAACATTCTAAGAGAAAATGAGCAGAGTTACTGGAAGAAATACAGATAAGCATGTGAAAAGATACCCAACCTCATAAAGACACAGAAAATATTTTTCACCTGACTTCCCTGGTTGGGCAGTGGCTAAGAACCTGCCTCCCAGTGCAGGGGACATGGGGTTTGACCCCTGGTCCGGGAGGCTCCCACATGCTGCACAGCGACTGAGCCTGGCACCACTACTACCGAGCCCACATTCTAGAGCCGGAGAGCTGCAACCACTGACCCTGCGTGCCGACAGCCTGTGCTCCCCAACAAGAGGTCTCTGGGATCACAAAACTTGTGTCTGAATCCTGACTCAATGACAGACACAGTTACAGCACCTTAGGCCGGTGTTTACCCCGTAAATAACTGAAGGCCTCAGCCTCCTCAGTTGTCAGTGGATTGATATCAGGCTCAAAGATCTGGAGCACTGGATGCAGAGCTCAGTGCTCAACAGATGTCAGCTGATGCTACCATTCTGCACCACTGCAGGGAGGACAGACAGGACAGCCTTTGTGGATAATAATTCTAGGAACTGACCATGAAGGAATCCCTATACAACAGGACAGGCGTATGGTTTGTGACACAATGTCTGGATCACAGAATGTCGGATGTGGAAGCAGCTTGTAGTGTGTGTGCCGTATGGAGAGTGTGGTCCCACATGTGTCATTATATGGTGGGAACTTTATGTGCCTTGGTAACATTTGCCTTATCCATGAAGGGTATTTATTTTTTAATGAAAATATACTCACTTCCTATTTGGAAGGAAAAAATAGGGAGAAACTGCTGTGGTACCCTCAATCCTAACATAGGCACCCTTCACTTTCTCCTATCTGATTTCCTAAGGACTCCCAGATATTTCTTTTTACTATCAGGGACTTATTAGGAATCAAAGGGAAGTTTAAACATCTTTCCTACCTCCCACCAGGGTCACTTTAGACAGCAATGGGTGTACTCCTTACTAACAAGAACTTGGATGTGGTTTCAAAATAAAACCCAAGTGAGAAGTGTTTACTTGCTGTGATTGGTTGAAATAAATTACTTCCAGGGCAGAACATGACACATCTCAGCACACAGAAGACGGAAAGGAGATGGTGAGGGTGCTAGGTAGTGGGAATGAGGTTGGCTGAACATACCTCTGAAGTTTTCCATTGCAATGTTAAGTCTATGCTGGTAAGTTAACCTCTTCAGAGCACTTGTGATGTCCACACCCCGAGTGAGCACAGGGCTCTGCAAGGTCCATGGACCCCTCTGGTGTCTGGTGAAGCCCAAGCACCCACTTCCCAGAATGTTTTGAAATGTATAAAATATATGGGAGTACAAAGAAATCAATTATACTGAAGTATGGGAGTTGGTGACAGCCAGGGAGGCCTGGCATGCTGAGTACATGGGGTTGCAGAGTCGGACACAACTGAACGACTGGACTGAACTGAACAGCTATTGAAACATTCAGAAAACATTCTTATAAACCAGTATATGTGCTTCTTCACCTACACATTCAGTGATAAGACCTACCGAAAGGTGTCAGGAGTGATGAGCATAAACAATACTCTGGGGTAACTATGACAATGGACGCGTGACAGCCGTCTACCTCAGACGCTTACATCAGGCCAACAGGTACTGCTAATACGACTGTGCTTTGCTTCTGATATTTCATAGAGGACAATGTGAAACTTCAACTTGAGTGAAAAGTTCAGAGACCCTCTGAATTCCAACCACAGCATCCTTATGCCAACGAACAGCTGGCGTGTATGAGTGCTAGAGACCAACCTCCAGGAAGTTCATGACAAGGAAGAACAAAGACAGGAAGGCAGGTGCGAAGAGAAGGCGGTCCAGGAGGAGCCTCTTGATGCCTGCCAAGGGGACCTCGGAAGGGATCCAGCGCTCCATCAAGAGGTAGAAGAAGTGACCCAGCGGCCCTGTAAAAAAAAACCTGAGGCCCGCGGTGGGGGTGAGTTGGACACACCCTTCACCCTCAAACCCCAGATCCTAAAGCCTGCCTCCCTGGAGTCCCTCAGGACTGACCACAGAGGTCTGTGTGGCCCTTATAGAAAACATGCTTTCAATGCATCTGCTCCAGGCATTCATTTTTGCCTCTGACAGCCCAGGCTTGTTCCTGCTTTGCACCCCCTTGTCATCACATGGCTGGCTCCTCCTCAACATTGTTGGCTCTCTGTGCCTTGCATTTGTCCTGAATAATGAACCTACCACTGTCCAAGCCACTCTCTATTCCAGGCCCTGTCCATTTTCTTCAAAGCATTTATCACTGGATGTCATGGTCTCATTTGTTTATACAGTGCCCTCTCTTCACCCTTAGAAGGTAAATGCCACAAGACAGGATTGTGTCTGTCTGTTCACTGCTCTGTCTGGAACAAGGCCTGGCTCAGAGGTGCTTGGTAAATAAACAGAAGCATCCCAGGTGTCAGAACTTTTTATCAAACTCTCTCCGATCATTATCAGGGCCGAGACCTGGTGCTGTGCACTGGCTTGTCTATTATTTTTCATTCCAAACAGCACAGTGTGCTCAGGAAGAAAACTGAACCCTGCCACCAGGTCTACTGGATCAACAGATCTGAAACTCCATGAAATCCAGAATCAAAAGATGAGAGGGGCCCAGGGGCCTTCCAGCTCCACAGTGCCAAGCCTTTAAAAAAATGGTTTTCCCTCGTCTTTCTCCACCCTTTCACAGAATGTTAACTGGCCCAGAGCAGGGCTTCTCAGGAGGAAGAGAAACAGGAAGTCTTGAGGATGGAAAACTGTGACTGGATAAGGGGAATGCATCAGAATCACTCTCAGGTGGAGGGATTATCACCCCCTCTTTGGAGGGATTAGGACTTTAAATACATATGGGAAAAGCTGTGATGACTCAAGTTAGCAAGCTTACAATACAAAAATCTTATTTGTAAATTTTGAATTGAAAAAAAAAATCAATCCTATTGCAAAAGATTTCTAAATAATCCATCTATAAAACACTGTTGTTGGCCAGAGAACTCAGGGTGGATTTAATAGATAAAACTTCTGAATCTCTGTGCTTTTGCAGTTTAAAAAGTAGTTCAGAAATGACAATTTTCAGGATACCTGAGGATTTCTTTCCTGAATGGTTATGCTCTAAATTTAACAACAGAAACTAACTGGTCATATTTGAGTCTGTTTTCCTCTTTCAGAGTCTTTGGGTCTTGAAGTCTGATTTCAGGTTTAGGTGCCCTCAGGCCTCTCAGCTCAATTACTATGGCTACCCTCACCCATGCAATTCAAAATAAAAACCAAATAAAACTACAAAACAAGTGAAGCTAACGTTATCCATCATTCTGATTTTTCTCCCATGATGACTTCAATGCTTTTTTAAAAATTACTTTTCCGAATTAGGTAATTCCAGGTGTTGATATCCTAGCTTTGTCGCACTTAGCCTGCTACTGAGTAAACCAGTCCCTTTATGGAACTCACCCATAGACAGCATATCTGAGAGGCCCGCTGACATCTAGCTTTTGAGAGCAGTTTTCTTTTTTCTGTTTCTTCTCAATCAACTGTGCCAGGAAGTTCCCAAGTGCTGACAAAATGCCACTGTGGAGAGAGGGATATTCAGAAAACAGAAGTGAACTACTGGGGCTGGGGGCACGCGGTGGGTGGGGGGGTNCTTCCTAAAGGCGCCTCAACCCATTTAGTTCATCCGGTGGTAGTTGTGGTTTAGTTGGGAAGTCCTGTGCGACTCTTAGGACCCCAGGGCCTGTAGCCCTAGCCTGCCAAGCTCCTCTGTCCATGGGATTTCCCAGGCAAGAATACTGGAATAGGTTGCCATTTCCTTCTTCAGGGGCTCTTCCCGACAAAGGAATCAAACCCGGGTCTCTTGCATTGCAGGCAGATTCTTTACCGACTGAGCCACCAGGGAATCCCCAGCCTATCCTGGACTCAAAACAAGAGCAGGTACCAGCGAAGCCCCAGTCTAACCTAGCCTCAAAACAAGAGCAGGTACTAACGAACTGGAATGTAGCTGCAGAACCTGCGCAGAGGCGGGTGACAGATGCTTCCCCCAGTCCCTTTTTACCCCGGACGACCGCTACCTCCCGGGCAGAGGAGCCGAAGGCCCCGAGGTCTGCAGCAAGTCCTTCAGCTCGTGCACTCCTTTAGTCTGGTACCTGGGTCCACATTTCAGGGCGTTTACGAGTCACAGCTCGGAACCAAATATACAGAACAGCACGTGCTAAGAGTTCTGGTTAATTTAAGGCATCTGGAGGGTCATTTTGACACACCGGGATTTTGCCTTCCACATTCAAACCCCCATGTTGGATGTACCTGTGGGGCTGGGTCACCGGCCGACCGAGCTCTGGGCCGCGCCCATCCCCGCAACCCCCCTCGCTCCCACCACCCCCGTCCCGTCCCCTCCTCCGCCTCTCTGCGCAGACCTGGTGGCCGCTTTGGTGAGTACCGGGTAGAGCCGCAAAAGGCGCAGGTACTGGGAGAGTGCCCGCCGCGGGAGCGGCCCTAGTCCAGCCTCTGCCCGCAGCTTCGACGCCGCCGGCGCCATCGCCTTTCCCGATCCACGCCCACTGGGGGCACCGACCCCACTCCTGGCTTGCCGGGCGCTGGGCCCTGGGCGCGGGGCGGGGACGGCCGGACATTTCCCGCCCCGCCGCGTCCCGCAGTGCCTCCCGGTACAGACTCCTGGATACGCTAGGCGCACCTCCGCGCACTTTTCCCGGACTCCCTAACGGGCCACCTCCCCCTCGGGCGCCGGCGGCGATTGGAGCTTTTTGGGGCGGGGTGCGACGAGCCTCCTGATTGGGCGCTGGGGCGCTTCCGGTTTCTCGCGAGAGTCATGACAAGCGCGCCAAATTTCTACAGGGAAGTGGCGGCGGCGGCGGCTGCAGCGCTATGGTTCTGAGGAATACTGGGCGACTGCGCTCGGAGCCGGGCGCGGACGGGGAGCCCAGCCGGTGAGACAGGTGGCAGGCGGGTGCCGAGGACCTTCCTTTGGGCCTGGCGGTGCAGGAGCGCCCCTCCTTAGCGCGCGCGCGTCGTCCGTGAGCAGCGGCGAGAGCGCCTGGGGCGCTCCACTCGGCCGCCCGACGTGGGCTCCGGGTTGAGAGTCCGCCAGCTCTCCGAAGCTGCCCCCTCTCCCGTCGTCTCCTTGTTGGCGCCATGTCCGAGGTCTTCCGCCTGCGGCCCGGCGGCAGCGCAACGGGGAAGGGGCGGCTCTAGGGCGGGGGCGGGGGGGAGGAACGCGCCATAGCCTGGCTCCTGCTAATGCTGCGCTGCCCACGAGTTTTCAGGGTAGTAGCTGAGGGTGTCCGGTTATGCTAGGAGCGCGCGCGGAGGCCTTGCAGCTGAACCTCCGGTCGGCGCGTCTTGTGCTGGAGTGAGGGCGGTGGGGCCGCAAGGCTCCGGCCTCTCGGGTCCAGCCCCACTGCTTCGCGCGGTCGGGCCGGCCCTGGCCGCGGTGTCGGCGAGGCTGCGGAGTAAGGAGAGCAGCTTCTGACTTAGTTCTAATGTCAGAAGCCCTTAAAATTAAGATGTGACAGGGTTTTGGTCTTTCTGAAAGCTTTAGGGGAGAATCTTTTCTCTTGCCCTTTGTAGTTTGTAGAGGCTCCTTCCTCTATTTTCAAAAACAACACTGCCACATTTCCAGCCTCGCTCTCCTCTCTGTCTCTAATTTCTGGCTCTTATAAAGAACCTTATGATTACAGTGGATCCACCCAGATAATCCCCATCTCAAAATACTTAAAGTCATCACACCTGCAAACTCCCTTTGGTCATGTAATATAACAGAAGTTCCTTGGATTTAGGACACAGATATCTTTGGTGTGGGGGCTGTCAGTTATTCTCTACAGCAAGTGGCTATAATTTTTTTGTGAAAAATAAGGGTCCTCATCTTTAAATAGATCATTCTGTTCTTTAGGTGTAGGTGACCCAAGGAATATCTTCAGGCAAAGGAGTTTTTCTTAAGCAAAATTCTCTGACCACTTATGTTTATAAATTAATAACTAACGAATCATGTTACAGTAATTAAAGACAGGAATTCTGCACAGGTTTGGTTCAGATCTTTTTTTTTTTCTCTAGTCTCTGTTTTGTATATTTAGCTTTCTTAGACTGCACCATTCTAGACACATACATATTTTTTTCTCTGCTCATTGATTTATAATAAAGTAGCTCATTTATTTACATTAAGACAAAAAGTCATGGGGTATGGATTCTTAGTTGTACGTTTTTGAGGAGTGGAGAAAGGGCACCCCACTTCAGTACTCTTGCCTGGAAAATCCCATGGACGGAGGAGCCTGGTAGGCTGCAGTCCATGGGGTCGCTAAGAGTCGGACTGAGCGACTTCACTTTCACTTTTCACTTTCATGCATTGGAGAAGGAAATGGCAACCCACTCCAGTGTTCTTGCCTGGAGAATCCCAGGGACGGGGAGCCTGGCGGGCTGCCATCTATGGGGTCGCACAGAGTCACGACTGAAGCAACTTAGCAGCAGCAGCAGCAAAATCTCAGAACTGCAGTTTAAAGAAGAAACTATTAATAGCATTTGCTTTTTAAGTTGGAATGCCAATATGGTAATTATTCTGTTTTGAAGATGGATAAGCCATAATTATTGTATTCTATCTAGATGGGATCACACCTGTGAAATTAAAAGATTGTGAACAATTTGGGATTATTCTAATCTCTGGAATCAAAATAGATTTGGATAGTTCTGTTGATGGATCTTTGTCAAGTACTTAATTTAAGGTTTATGATAAAATCTGTATAAACAGTTATTTAACCCTAAGCAGAGAAAGGCTTGGGAGGTTTGAGGCAGATGTAACTGAGCTGGGAAGTGATTTCCCTTGTCAGTTGAGATAATTTGTCTCACACTGAACACTGTTATATCCCCATTTTTATCCATATGTGGTTCTTCCAACATCCAGACTCAGGTGTCCCAGAAGATATATCATGCTTTTAAGGTACAGTTTATTCTACCGCAACAGGTATTTTTGTAACCCTAGTTTGCTCACATGTAGTTGGTAAACAGGAGAATATCAGTAAAATGTGGAGATTGTATTGGTTCATTTGCAGTTTTTCCCTAGGCAAGCGGGTCAGAATCAAGTAGAATTAAACAGTCTTCAGTAGAGAAGGAAAGAGCCCTTGGCTGGAGTGTGGCACAGATATGTGCCCTGTTGGCTGTTTGAAGACAGTTTTATCTGAGTGCCTGTACCAGTGCCTCCCTCTAATCTCAGGTGGCAGGCTACACTTTTTTCTCCTGTACTCAACAGTCATAAGCCAGGACCTTGCTTCTTGTGTTATGCATTTAAAGCAAACAACTCTGTAGAAACATGGTTATTGACTTTGCTGTATAGAAATTAGAGCTGCCTTTCAGTGTTTATAAGCCAGCTAAAAGAAAAATGGCTTAGCATGGAACACTGCTGTCTCTGTGCGCTCAGACACTGAGCTGTGCATCCCAGCACACTTGCAGCCATCCGTGTTTCACTTTCCTAGCGTGAAATGCACTTCCCCAGATGTGCTGCAGCCGCCTCGATGGTTGTATGAGTGCCTTGAAAAGTGTTCAGTAAATATTTTTCCAACTCAAATTACATGACTTGAAAACACAAGTGAATTAGTTCATTCAGGTTATTTCAAATAACTCTGACGTTACAGAATTTTATCTTGAAGACAACAAAAAGTGAGTATTTCTCTGTTTCTGTTGGTCTTCAATAAATATCACAAATGCTATTTATCAAGCACGCACTCTACAAAAAATTCTGTCTGCACATCATATGTATTGTGATTTAATCATCACCACTGATTTTTGGTAGAACTAGTCTCCAACTTGGTCATTACTTATTTATTTTTTTAAATTATTTATTTACTTATTTATTGGCTGTGCTGGGTCTTCATTGCTGCGGGAGCTTTCCTCTACTTGCAGAGAACCAGTGAGCCATGGCTACTGTCTAGTTACAGTGAGCAGGCTTTGTCATTGCGGTGGCTTCTCTTGGGGTATATGGGCTCTAGGGTGCACCGGCTTTAGCAGTTGCAGCACATGGGCTCGAGGACTCTAGAGCACAGGCTCAGTCGTTGTGGTGCGCCAGCTTAGTTGCTTCATGGCATGTGGAATCTTCCTGGACCATGGATCAAACCCAAGTTCTGAAAATTCTGTGTGGTCAAATATGGTTAATTGCATTTTTTTGCAAGAAACAAACTAATAATAAGTTAGGGTACCATCATTTTAAAAATAGAGAAATGAGATAATTGTAGGTTCTTAGCAGTTGTAAGAAATTACACAGAGATCCCTTAACCTAGTCGCCCCGAGTGATAACACCTGACATAACTAGAGTACAATGTCACAACCAGGAAATTGACATGATACAGCAGTATATGAACACTCGTTTAAGTGTGTGTAGATTTAGTTCTGTGCACTTTCTGTATTCATGACCAGCACCAGGGTCAGGCCACAGAACAGTTCTGACCCAAGGGTCCCTATGCTACCTTTTTATAGCCACAGCCATCTCCCTTCCCCTATTAATGGCTAATCCGTTCTCCATCTCTAAAGAATGCTATATGAGTGGAGTAAAGTATGTAAGTTGGGGGAGTTGGTTTTTTCACTCAGGCTAATTCCCTTGAAACCATTCTAGGTTATTGCATGTATCAATAAGTTTGTTACTGATGAATTGTATTCCATGAGAAGGATATAACACAGTTAACTATTCACCTGTTGAAGAGTATCTGGGTTGTTTCCACTTCTTGTCTATAATGAACAAAGTTGCAGTGAAGATGCACATACAAGTTTTTTGTGTGAACATGAGTTTTCTTTCATCTGGGATAAATGCTCAAGATTGCAGTACTGGACTTGATGCATTTTCCTTTTTAACTACCCCATGAGGCAGCATGTCCAGCCAAGATTGTTGTTTTTATTAGTGTTTTGGTTACATAGTTAAACAAGTTTTGACGTGAGTATGACATCAAACAATATGACGTCCCAGTCATATTTTTCCTATGAGTCCTGTTTTCTTAATGAGCACTTTTCAGGGATGTTCCTACCATGTCACATCTGAAATGCTTATACTGGATGGACTGAGGGTTGCGGGTATAGGGTGTCATGATCAATGGAGACTGGATTTCCCTCTTTTCACTCAGGGATGATGGCTCCTCTTCCTCTGTCTCGGCACTCAAGCGCCTGGAGCGCAGTCAGTGGACAGATAAGATGGATCTGCGGTTTGGTTTTGAGAGACTCAAGGAGCCTGGTGAGAAGACAGGCTGGCTCATCAACATGCACCCTGTAAGCACCTGTGCTTTTCCTCCATCTTCCTCCTCCCATTCAGGAGGGCAGCACAGCCCCTAGCTGAAGAGCAGGTGACACCTGGCGGGAACATGTTGTGGACCATCCAGGTAGAGATGGGATTGTTTGCAGCTCTCTGGCTTTCCTCTTTAACTTCTCAGGGTCTTCTCCAGGTCATTAAGAGGTCACTGGAATAACAAAGGTGAGGGGCATCCCTGTTACTCATAAGAATAAAGCTTTCAAAGATGAGAAGACAGAGACATTCCCATCTGGATGCTGTTATGACACAATTCTTGTGAATGGGTCTGGTAGGGTTTATGCAAAGGTAGAGAAAGATTTTGTTTTTAAAGTACTCAGTTTCCTAGAGAAGGAAAAAAAGACTCTTGTACTTTGTAGAGGAAAACCTTGTGCTCTTGTTGACCGACTCTCTTGCAGACTGAGATTTTAGATGAAGATAAACGCTTAGTTAGTGCTGTGGATTACTACTTTATTCAAGACGATGGGAGCAGATTTAAGGTAAGGCCCTTGAACCCAAAGAAGCTAAAAACCACTCAGCAGTGATGAGGCATAACTGGGCCCAAAATGATATGTGTCCTTTTAGCTCTGCAGCTGTGAGGAGAGAGGGATTATGGGAGACTTGTAGCAGGCAGCTGCCCAAAGCTCTTTAGGAACGTGGGTCCCATGGAGCCATACTAGTCACCACTTAAGATGTCCTCAGAGAAGTAGCTCAGGAAGACTGAAAGATGAGCAGTATTATGTCTCTTAGACTCTTGCCCTTGTGATATGTGCAAGTCTAATTTTCTATTGTATCATCTCTCTTAAGATATGTCCAGGTCAATGATGCATTGAATCTAGGCTGCTCACAGGTATAATAAAAACAGCCTATCTTCATTTTTCTCCTTTTTTTCTTTGTCATCACCCCACATGGGCTGTGATTCTTACAGGTGGCCTTGCCCTACAAGCCATATTTCTACATTGCAACCAGAAAGGTAGGTCTGTCGTTTATGGCATTAGGTCAAATGACCTGAGCTTCATTTTGTGGGAAGAGTCAAAACTGGAAATAAAGAGGCTTCTAGAGAAACAGGCAAGGAAGGAAATAGATTTTACTAATGGGATGTCTTTTCATTCTGATCCTGATTTAGGGTTGTGAGCGAGAAGTTTCGTCTTTTCTTTCTAAGAAGTTTCAGGGTAAAATTGCCAAAGTAGAGACTGTCCCTAAGGAGGATCTGGACTTGGTGAGTATCACCCAGCCCTTTTTGGGTAAATTAGGCTGGGTCTGCTCTGTCCGTGGGGTGAGATGGAGGGGGACATGTTTGGTACCTATGAGGTAGTATAGATGATGGGTTTTCATGACTGTCCCTGCCTCCTCCTCAGAAACTCTAGTGGCATCTTTGGTGTCACATGCAGAGTTGAACAAGTTGCTTTGGAGTTGCCAGCTCTTCAGCTCACTTATGTACTGTTGACTCGTTCTCCCCTTATTTTCTCTCTCCAACATAGTATTTTTTTCTCTTGAACTCATGAACACCATCTCTTCACTCTGTAGCCAAATCACTTGGTTGGTTTGAAACGAAATTACATTAAGCTGTCCTTCAACACCGTGGAGGACCTCGTCAAAGTGAGGAAGGAGATTTCCCCAGCTGTGAAGAAAAACAGGGAGCAGGGTCATGCCAGTGATGCCTACACAACTATGCTCTCCAGGTAAGCTTCGTTCACATAAGCAAAGCAGCCAGTTGGTCCATAGGACTGTTTCCCATTTTTCCTAAGTTTAAAAGATGAATAGGACATGGGAAAACTCAGCAATAAAGTTACCTTAATGATTGGCTTTGTTCAGTGCAAAACACTTGAGCAATTAGTTAGACTTTGTTATATGTTCCCTTTGTGTCAAATTAATGGTAGATTCCCAGGTTGTAGTTCAGCTGTCCCTTCTTTCTTACATGGGGATAGATTTGGCTTCAAACTGAGTTTCTGTAACAATAAAGACATTTTAGATTTCTAATCCCACCACCATAACAGAGTCTGATTTCATGGTTTTTAGAAAGCGTTGAGATGTCTGCAAATTTTATTAAATATTTAGATTTATATAGCACATGATCTCCAGAGAACCCTGGTTATTGCAGAGAAATTTAAATAAAGGACAACAAACACGGTTCATTAAACATTTAAACATCAATAGTAATAAGAAACAGGGTAAAAGATTAAGAAGAAATCTTGGCTAATTAAAAGTTTGATGACTTCAACATACCAGATGGCCAACAGGTACATGAAGAGATACACAACATTTCTAAATGTTAGAGAAATGCAAATCGGAACTAAATGAAGTACCACCTCATGCTGGTCGTCGTTAAAAAGTCTGCAAATGACAAACACTAGAGAAGGTGTGAGAAAAGGCAATGCTCTTACATTATTGGTAGGAATGTAAATTGGTCCAGCCACTATGGAGAACAGTATGGAGGTTCCTCCAAAAACTAAAAATAGAGTTGCCATATGATCCAGCAATCCTACACCTGGGTGTATATCCAAATAAAACTGTAATTCAAAAAGATACATTCACCCCTGTGTTCATAGCAGCACTCTTCACATTAACTAAGACATAGGAACAACCTAAATGTCCATCAACAGTTGAATGGAGAAAGATGGGGTTCATATATACAGTGGAATACTACTCAGCCATAAAAAAGAATGAAATAATGCCATTGGCAGCAACCTGGGTGGACTTAGAGATTATCATACTAAGTGAAGTAAATCAGAAAGGGAAAGACAAATGCCACGTGATAACACTTAATATGTGGAATCTAAAATTTGACAAACTTATCTATGAAACAAAAATAACCTCGCAGACATAGAGAACAGACTTGCGGTTGCCATGGGGCAGGAGTGGATTGGGAGTTTGGGGTTAGCAGGTGCTAACGATTATATAGGATGGATAAACAACAAGGTCCTACTGTATAACACAGGAAACTGTATTCAACATCCTGTGATAAATGATAATGGAAAACGATTTTTAAAAGAATGTGTTTATGTATATATCTGAATCATTTTGCTGTATAGCAGAAATTAACACAACATTGTAAATCAACTAAAAAAAGACATGCAGAAATTTATGAGGATTTTAGAAGAGAGCTAATCGTAACCTCTGGCAAAAGTAGATCAGTTTGGAACCCTGGGTGTTTCTGCACCAGCACCCCTTGCCCAGTGGCTCATTAATGATTTTTCAGAATACTGCAAGTTGTATCCGGAGACTGAGTCCCCAGAGGCCTGAGCCTTCTCTAAAACTCATTGCCTTTTTCTCCCCCTTAATAGTCCATTCAGTATTTGGAAGCTTAGTGGACTAATAATGGAGTGAATATTCTAGTGACAGTGATTCCCACTTAGATATGGTAAGAATAATTATGATGCAGAAATAGTTTCTGTTTACCAGTCACTTCACCATGCTAAGAGCTTGTGAGCATGTTACCTTATGACGCTTGTGCTGGGTGGGCCTGTTCTGTCGTCTTTGTTTTCTTGATGAAGAAATAACCTTAGTGAAGGTGGGTAACAACTGTAGATATGCATTCTGAGTAATAATCTCCTTTCTTCTTTGCTCTTTTAATTGGGGTGGAACTTACATCCAATAAAATGCATATCCTAAGTGTACTGAACATCCTTGTGTCTGTGGCCTGCTGCTTGGTCAGATGGGGGTCATCCAAGGTCATTCCTTAAGAAGAGCCTGTCCTGGTCATCTCAGCCACCTTGTAAACCTTTGTGTTTACATTGTTTGGACTCTGGCCTTTCCCTGCTTCAGTCCCTAAGCAGAATATAGTTGAAAAAGCTGCTCTCTTTATTTTGCAGTGTTCTGCAAGGGGGCAGTATAATTATTGATGAAGAGGAAACGTCTAAGAAGATTGCCGACCAGTTGGACAACGTTGTGGACATGCGAGAGTATGATGTGCCTTACCACATCCGTCTCTCCATCGACCTGAAGATCCACGTGGTGAGTGGGCTGTTGCATGGGGGTAGCTACTGACAGCCAGGAGGTGATATTGAAGGACAGATCCATAGAGTAGACTTCCCTGGGCAGTTGTGGAAGTCTTTGGTTAATGCACCACATGTCCTTCAGGCTCACTGGTACAATGTCCGGTACCGAGGAAGTGCCTTTCCAGTGGAAATTGCCCGCCGCGATGACCTCGTTGAACGACCGGTAAGTACTGCTCGCATTTCCTCCATCCTAAACTTTCCAGTTGTTTCTGGCGAGAAAGGTGAAAGGTGAATTTGATTTTGCGATTGGTTTGCTTCTTTTTCCTCAAATACTTTCTTAAAAGAATTTTGAAATAATTGGGTTGTTTTTTTTTTTATCAGTTTCTGACCTTGCACATATATATCATCGTGTGCTGTCAGTATTTGAGCTAGGCTGGATCTGAACATTGGAGGGAAAGCCCTGACTTCCATTTTTGATGGTTAAGAGCATGATTTCAGCATGTTATGTTGAAAAATGGATTTGAAACTGGTTCAGCAACAGCTTTGTGATCATGGGATAGTCTATACTGTTTTCTCACATCTAAGGTGAGATTGTCAGTTCTGTATCATAGTCTCCTGAGGTCAAAATTTGATTCATTTTAAGGTGTCTAGAGACTCAAGTGTTCTGTAATTCTAGACTTTTCCTGTGAACAGTGGCTCCAGCCATATCTTGTATGTTCAAGTTTTCATATCATCATGGTAGATCAGTCCACCCCAAGATGCCTGTCCTGCTTTTTCCTGGCCCTTTCCCCACAGCAGCTCAACTCTTGCTTTTAGTAACTGGCAGTAGAGGTGGAGGTGTCATGGGTGTCAAGAGAACCACCAGGGTCTCCAGAGCTCAGCTTGGTTCTTGGCCAACCTAATGCTACATTTTGTCCCTTCAGGACCCCGTGGTTTTAGCATTTGACATTGAGACAACCAAACTGCCCCTCAAGTTTCCAGATGCTGAGACTGACCAGATTATGATGATTTCCTATATGATTGATGGTCAGGTGAGTGGGTGCCTTCTGGAATGTGAGCTCTCTGTGAACCAGAACCAAGTCTGGTCTCCAAACCCGAACAGTGTCCACCCGTGGTTAGTATTTTAGTGACTAATGAGAGAATGGAGTCCACACAAGTGAACAAGCAAGCTATTCTGGCATCTTGTCACTCTCTGCCCTCCAGGCAAATCTTAGGATTAAGCCATGGTATTTCAAGTTGCAAAGGTTTTGTAGCACAAATCTCCAGGCTTCATGTGGGAGGTGTGTCTTAGGCTTTGTTTCTGTAACTCGCACTGACTGCTAATGAACTTCCCAGGGCTACCTCATCACCAACAGGGAGATTGTCTCAGAAGATATAGAAGATTTCGAATTCACCCCCAAGCCAGAATATGAAGGACCCTTCTGTGTCTTCAATGAGCCCGATGAGGTAGAGATGCCACTTGGGAAAGTGCCTGATGTTTGGGAATAGGAAGAGGAGGCAAGCGTGGTGATCCTCTCAGACCTCAGCATTTATTTAATTGTAATAGCAGCTGGGCTCAATCCCCAGTGGTTGGTCCTCCTTCACATAAGGTTAGGATGGAAATAAAGGGGTCATGTGAAGTTGTTACTCCTCAGCTTTGGAGAGGTGTTAAAATCACTTGAGGAAGAGTAAAGTAACCCTTTAACTGCCAACATTTGTTAAATTCAGGTTCACCTAATCCAAAGATGGTTTGAACACATCCAGGAGGCCAAACCCACCATCATGGTCACCTATAATGGGGACTTTTTTGACTGGTGAGTCAGAAAGGGTTGGGGAGAGATGGGAGAAGCACCACTTGGTAGCACGGGTGAGCCCCTCACCCTGTTTAAGAGGAGATGGTATGAGGTGTTCACTGGGGTAGTCTTCCCGGCCCCTGTGGATGTGCTTTTCTGTCCTCTCGTCCTTAGGCCGTTTGTGGAGGCCAGAGCAGCGGTCCACGGACTGAGCATGTACCAGGAGATAGGGTTCCAGAAGGACAGCCAGGGGGAGTACAAATCACCCCAGTGTATCCACATGGACTGTCTCAGGTAGGCCCTGCAGCTCACGTGGTGGCTCATCGCAGTGTCTCATGAGGGCTTTCTGTAAGTGAGACTCCCTTATACACACTGGTCCTTTCCATACCTTCTTACAGAAGCTGCTGAGAGGTAGCTCCTGTCACCTGAGAGGACAGTGGCTACTGGCTGGTCTCCAGGGGATAGAAACCAGACCAGAAAGAAAGACCTGGTAGAGTGAGGTCTGGTGCTATGGGAGGTCACAGAGAGGCCTTGGCTTCCCCACATTAGGTTGGGATGTGGCAGCCAGGCTCTCTTGAAGGACAAGCATGGTGTCCAGATAGGCTGGGGTGTCCAGACTCAGGATAAACGTGCGAGGTGGCCCAGAGTGGTCCTGTGCCCAGTAAGGAGGTTGGTTTTATCTTGGTGGTCATGAGGCGCCACTGACACATTTAAAGCTTGATGAATTTTCTCCTTACCCCTGGTATTATGGTGCATGGATTGAAGGGGCAGGTGGGTTGCAACATGAAGAGGAGTGAAGAGAGGGCTGGTCTTGAGATATGAGAGTCTATGACTTGGGGATCTATAGGTATGGTGACAGGTGCAAGAGGCATTAGGAAATTCTGGTTCTCAGGACTTGGGCTGGGCTCCTGGAGAAATAGGGCAGAGCTCAGGTTCAGAATAAAAGCAGACCTGGGAGCTCCATCCACATGGAGGATCTGGAGACTGTGGGGCTTGGTGATAAGAGCAAAAAACTTGATAGTTGATGGATTTTCAAGAAGAGAGATAGGGACTTTCCTGGTGTTTCAGTGGCTAAGAATCTTCCTGCCGATGCAAGCCACATGGGTTTGATCTCTGCTCTGGGAAGATTGTACGTGCCAAGGGGCAAGTAAGCCCATACTTAACAGCTACTGCACCCACAGACCTGGAGACCATGCTCCATCGCAAGAGAAGCCACTGCAACGAAGAGTAGCCCTTGCTCGCCACAATTAGAGAAAGCCCACGCGCAGCACCCAAGACCCAGTGCAGCCAGAAAAATGATTTTAAAAAAGATCCCACATACTACAGTGAAGATTGAAGATCCCTCATGGCTGCAGCTAAGACCCTACACAGTCAAATAAATAATTTTTTTTTTTAATGTAAGAGGAGTAAAAGAGAGGTGGGGTTCCTCAATGGAGGCGGCAATCCTGGGGATCATTCAGCAGGGCGTTTCTGAGGGGGAGGACGGCCCACAGGGCAGAGAGGCCACAGACGGTGAGATTGGATGCTGCCAGTAGGAAGTTGTAAGTCCTAGAGATATAGTGGTGTCTGTTGTGGGGCTGCGTTGTGAGGAAGGAAGAGGTGGAGATGGCATGAGGGGGCCTTGAGTGTTTTTATACAGAAGGGATTGTGTAAGAAGAGGACGGGAGTTTGACAGCAGGGTGTGAGGGGCAGGGAGAGCAGGGCAGAGCCTGGCAGCACCTGTAGCGAATAAGCTGTGGAGGAATCTAGAAGTTCAGACAGCAGGTTCCTGCCTGGTCCCCGTTTTATTTCTCCGTGAGGGTGAGAGGAAGGCCTCGCAAGGACTGGAAGGACCGGCTGTGTCATCTCCTTGTGTTTGTGGGTTTCTTTGTGAAGTTGACTGGGTCCAGGTGAAAGCTTTTCACAAGGGGCCTGCACCGCGTAAGGTCTTGGTGATCTTTTGGGGTACCTGTCAGGACCCTGCATCTTCCTGTAGAGCTTCGCCACATCTCACAGGTTCCTGGGCTTCGTCTCAGAATTATCTCTGGCTTTTGCTTTTCTTCTCCTTTCCAGATGGGTGAAGAGGGACAGTTACCTGCCCGTGGGCAGCCACAACCTCAAGGCGGCGGCCAAAGCCAAGCTGGGCTACGACCCAGTGGAACTGGACCCCGAAGACATGTGCCGGATGGCCACTGAGCAGCCCCAGGCACGTGTGCTGCCTCGCTGAGTCACCTTCTGCTGGGGGTGGCGGCCTCTGGACCCCTCACTGACCTTACTGTCTGATGTCTTCTCCTCAGACTCTGGCCACCTACTCGGTGTCGGACGCAGTGGCCACATACTACCTGTACATGAAATACGTCCACCCGTTTATATTCGCCCTGTGTACCATCATCCCCATGGAGCCCGACGAGGTCAGTGCCTGTCCTGGCCTGCCTGCCTGACAGGGTGGTCCCAGGCAGCTGATGCAGGTGCAGCCGTTGGATTTCTGTATTTGTCTCACAGCCTGATTTCCCGGTAGGTGCTGCGGAAAGGCTCTGGGACGCTGTGCGAGGCCTTGCTAATGGTGCAGGCCTTCCACGCCAACATCGTCTTCCCCAACAAGCAGGAGCAGGAGTTCAACAAGCTGACGGATGATGGCCATGTGCTGGATGCTGAGACCTACGTGGGTGGCCATGTAGAAGCCCTGGAGTCGGGCGTGTTCCGCAGCGACATCCCCTGCCGGTTCCGCATGGTGCGCCGCTCCTGAGGCAGGGCCTCGTCCCACCAGTGCTGTGGGAGGACCCAGGAGGGACCCAGCCACAAGGGCTGAAATAAAACCCTCGCCCCCTTCTCACCCATGGACTCCTCACCAGCTGTCCTTGTCTGGCCTGCCCTTTAGGTTGCCGCTCCTTCTGGAGTGTTCTCTTGGTAGAATCCCACCTGAAGTAGGTTATGTGGTATGGGGCCATTTTCCTGTCTTTCTCACATCCTCTTTTGGTTGTTTGTGTTAGAATCCTGCTGCCTTTGACTTCCTGCTGCAGCGGGTGGAGAAAACCATGCATCACGCCATCGAGGAGGAGGAGAAAGTGCCCATGGAGCAGGTCATCAACTTCCAAGAGGTGATGCACAGGCTCGGGGGAGTGGTGTGGGGAGAACAGTCTGTTTACATGCCCTGCCTTGAGAGTGGCTTCTTTCAGGGGCCTATTCACTGTGCACCTACTGTGTGATAGTGCTTGGTTGCTGAGACAGGACACAGGGCCTGGTCTCATGTAGTTAGAACAGGACAGCATATTGGCACAGTGAGGGACTCGACTTAGTGTTCAGGAGAATTTCACAGAG
Organism: Redunca redunca; assembly: GCA_006410935.1. Classification (NCBI taxonomy): domain Eukaryota; kingdom Metazoa; phylum Chordata; class Mammalia; order Artiodactyla; family Bovidae; genus Redunca; species Redunca redunca. Next base: position 258,394 of record SJYQ01002262.1, read on the forward strand.
GAGGCAATGGCTTTCGGAACAAAGTGGTGGGCTGATGTGGGAGAGAAAGGCAAGTGAAGGGTAGATACAACTTTGTCTTGTAGGCAGCAAGGAGCCATTGGAGGTTTTTATTTTCTTTCTGTCTATAGACTTTAAAAATGATGATTGGAGTTCCTATAAATTACGGGGTAGAATATTGTAACTGCAAAGTCCTTCACATAGTAGTTAGAAAGCGCCATTTGCAAAGTGTGTCACATGACCAGAGGCACCAGGCACCGCCTGCTTTGCTGGTCCTGTTCCTTTGGATGTGGTGCGTCTTGGGTCTCTCTCAGGCCCTGCTTTAGCATATTCAGCTACTGGAGTGGTTTGCAGCTCTTAACAGTTCTAGGATTGATTTCAAGAAATGTAACATATTCACCAGGCAAAGTTCAAACAAGAACGTGTGCACGTGCTCTGAATAGTACAAAGTTCTATGCAGCTCTTGTCAGCTACAGCTATCATATGCTTTGGGAACTTTCTATGAACCAACTTGGGAAGAAGAGAGTGTAGGCTGAATGACAAATAGGAGTTAAAGAGCAACTTGAATAAAACAAAGATACTGCTTTTTTGGCCTTGCCGTGAGGCCTGTGGGATCTTAGTTCTCCAACCAGGGATCGGACCCAGGCCCCTCGCAGTGAGAACTCTTAGTCATAACCACTGGGCTGCCAAGGAATTCCCCAAAGATACTACTTTTAAGTCTATGAACCAGTGAAATGAGTGAGAAGTGGGCTGAAGGTGTGCTAATTGCAGGGACCCCAGACACCTTACTAAATTTGGACGTGGACTTTTTCTAGATGACATATGGTCATCCAGAGTCCCTGAAATTGTTCTCTGTAGGGTGCCTAGGTCTTTAGGGAAAGGGTAGCAGGTTCACCTTTTGCTCCTGAGTGACCATCTCGGCAGTAGTGTGATGATAGCTGGTGGGAAGTGCTAGCTGGGGGCACACAGCGGCGTCTGGCCTGTCCAGGTGTCATCCCATCATCCCAGCCTTCCCACTACTGTCGTCTCATCTTCCCTCTCCGAGCAGCATTTCAGAGCGTGCCCTAGCACAGAGAAAAGTGGGGAAATTATTCTCCAAATGGTTCATTTGCTTAAAATTCAGTTAGAAACAGTAAGTATTCTTTTTCTGATATTTCCTGTTCTACTTGATAGATACTCCTTTTTTCTTGTGGTTGGTTTTTGTGTAATTTAGATGTTTTCCAATTTATACTTTGAATGTCCAGAGGTTGGCAAGCTATAGTACAGAAGGGCTGTTTTTGTACAGTCAGCAAGCTAAGAATGGTATTCATATTTTTAAAATATTTTAAAAGAAAAAGTAGACCATAGCCACAAAACCTGAAACGCTTATTATCTGGTCCTTCACAGAGGTTTGCTGACCCCAGATCTAACTGTGTTTTTTTTTTTTAAGCCAACTTTTCTTAGAATAACTCCTAAGTACAGTAATTCTCAAGTTTTAATGTTGTATTTCTTATTGTTGCATAAGTTTTGGACAAAATGAACTTATCAAATAAGTATACATCCAATTGTTACATTTGGGAGAGAAAATAAAAGTATATGACTATCAGAAGCCTGTTTAGCCTTTTCTAGTTTCAATGACTTTTTGTGTTTTAGGACAATATTTTTATTTCTAGAAGCTCTCTATTGGTTCTTTTTCAAATATGCTTTTATTTCTTTATAGTGGACTTTCTCTTCCTGTGTTTTATTTTTAAAAACTTTTTATTGAAGTATACTGATTTATAATGTTTCAGGTATACAGCAAAGTGATTCAGATTTTTAAAATACACACACACATATATATTCTTTTTTTCCCCCCCTTTTTTTGGCTGTGCCACGTAGCTTGCAGGATCTTAGTTCCCTAACCAGGGATCAAATGCGTACCGCCTACAGTGAAGCACAGAGTCCTAACCACTGGGCCACCAGGGAGTTCCATGTATATATATTGTTGTTTCTGTTGTTTAGTCACTAAGTCATGTCCGACTCTTCACACCCCATGGACTTGTAGCCTGCCCGGGTCCTCTGTCCATGAGATTTCCCAGGCAAGAATATTGGAGTTAGGTTGCCGTTTGCTTCTCCAGGGGATCTTCCTGACCCAGGGATCAGGAAGTATTTCTTGTGTCTCCTGAATTGGCAGGTGAATTCAAGAACCACCAGGGAAGCCTGTGTGTGTGTGTGTGTGTGTGTACACATATATTCTTTTTCAGATTCTTTCACATTATAGGTTACTACAAGGACTGAATATAATTCTCTGTGCTATACAGTAGGTCCTTGTTGTTTCTCGTCCTGTGTTTTAGATATTGCCTGTTCACTTATCTCTAATTAGCCTTATTTTACCATGTTTACTCTGGGAGGTTTATTCTCTTATGTTCTTAGGGTTCTCCTCCCACTGTGTCTGTTCTCAGTCATGGTAGGGTTTTTTTTTCCCCCATGCTTTACAATTTTGAGACATTTTTTTCCTTTCTAGATGTGCTACGTGGCCTGTGGAAGCTTAGTTCCCTAATCAGGGATCAAACACACACCACCCCCTGCATTGGAAGCGCAGAGTCTTAACCACTGGACATCTAAGGAAGTCCTGTCGCTCTGCAATTTTGGAATCTGAACTCCTCTTCAGCAGGAGGGCCGTTGGTAGTTTGACAGTTTCTTCCTGGATCCCCAAAAGTAACATGGGCCCGATGCCCCTTCTTACCTGGTTCCTTGGCTGAAGAGTCCCAGAGCCAGTAGAGACCTGTTAGTGCCTGTTACGATAAATGCTCAGGGAGAATGCTTTCTTTGCCCAGAGTCCAAAATAGACATGGTGAGCAGACTTGTTGTAGTTTATTCTTTTATGGAGGCAGCCTTTGAGAGTCCTGCCTTTATTTGGGGCTCTGCATTTTATCTCCCTTTTGTTGTGTGTAGCCTGTCCCTCCTTGAGGCAGCATGAGAAATGTGAGGTAAGAGCTCAAGGCACAGGCCTGAGGCCGCAAACCTCAGGCCTGCTGCCTGGCTGCCCGCAGCCAGGGTCTGGGAACTCGGGCTTCAAGAGGTTTTTCACCCTCCTCTAATAAGAATGGCTCACTCACTTGTGCTCAGGTTGTTTGTGCAAACAGTGTGGTTTGTGCTAAGTGCGTTCTTTCCTTCCTGGAGTCTAGGTTTTGGTCCAGGCAGGCAGAGTTGCCTATGTGATCAGCCCCCCATAAGAACTCTGGGCACTGGGTCTCGATGAGCTTCCCTGGGGGACAGTACTTTTCACAGCACTTCTCATGTGTTATCACAGCTTGTTTCTGGAAGAATGAAGCTCATCCCAGCTTGAATCTGGGCTCCTCCCGACTTTCCCCTAAGCGCCTTTGCCCTTTGCTCATTGAGCTCTGTCTTTTCCCTGTGAGTCATCAAACCTAGGGGTGGTCTTAGGGATCCCAAGACAGGGCCTAGCCTCTGCCAGATACCATTGAGTCAACTCACTGCTCTGATGTTGAGTCTCCTCATCACATTTGTTCTCTGGGGATAACTTAGAAGCTCACGTCTGCATTCACAGAGATAGTTTTCATATTTCATTTAGGATTTCCATGTGTTTGGTGTCAAGAGGGTTTTTAAGCTAAGAGCCTTGGCTGGAAACAGAATCTGATTCATTGGTTTATAAAGTAATGCTGGACACCATCTAGTATCACGGTTGAGAGCATGGTGTTTGGTCTCAGAGGACCCTCAGAGGGTCCATACTAACTTGAAACTTCTCATACGTCAGATGAGAAATTGCAGGGACATTGATGGTGTGTCACTTGCCTGCACTGTGGGGATACTCGGGGCCCCCAGGAAGTGTGGCTGTTGGTAATCTAGCGGGTCCCCCTACTCGCTAGCAGACAGGCTGTGCCATATGAGGCCGCATATTACACATTTCTCTCCCGACCCCAGAGTTCTCTTGGGGCAGAGACTGCTGCTTCCCATGCTGCGGTGCTCTGTCCTGTACCTCCAGGGTCTGGTGCGTTGGTGCCTGTTGTCTGTTGTCCATTTGGGACCCATGGTGTTTTCTCTGTTACTCTGTACAATCTCCAGTTTCCATCTTGGTCACCAGCTTTCACTTCTTTCCACTTTCTCTGTAGGTGTGTGATCAGATTAAGACCAAGCTCACCTCCCTGAAAGATGTTCCTAACCGAATTGAGTGTCCCCTCATCTACCATCTGGACGTGGGGGCCATGTACCCCAACATCATCTTGACAAACCGCCTGCAGGTGAGATACATTCTCATATCAGAATCAAGCTCTTTCTGCCTGAACCCTAATTGCTCTCTCCCTGTCCCCTCACAGCCCTCTGCCATGGTGGACGAGGCCACCTGCGCAGCCTGTGACTTCAACAAGCCTGGAGCGAACTGCCAGAGGAAGATGGCCTGGCAGTGGAGGGGAGAGTTCAGTGAGTGTCGGCCCTAGGGGGCTGCTCAGCAGGAAGCGGATGGGTGGGTCTCTGTCACATCCTCTCTTCCCATCTCTCCTTCTAGTGCCAGCCAGTCGCAGTGAGTATCATCGGATCCAGCACCAACTGGAGTCAGAGAAGTTCCCTCCCTTGACCCCCGAGGGCCCAGCCCGGGCCTTTCATGAGCTGTCCCGTGAGGAGCAGGCAAAATATGAGAAGCGGAGGCTGGCAGGTGAGCAGTTGGGCCGTGCTGGTGTGTCACATCTTGAGGTCAGTCGAGCCAGCTGTTGAAGTAGATGAGACCACTGTGAATTAGTTCGTCCTATAGGCTTCCTGTTGTCATTTATCCTTCTGCAAGTTTCTGGCTCCCAAACCCTTCTTCCTGTAGTCTTTGTGTTTGGTCTGTTTATACAGGGCTGCCCTTTGATGTGATTCATTAGGAGCTCGTCATTCTGAGTTTTCTGTTCCTTTGAGTTAACCAAAAAACCCATGTTTGTTGGCATCCATTGCCTAGCTTTCTTTGGCTGTGTCCAGGAGGCTTGTCCCCTGTGTGGAGTCTCATGTGCCCGCCATTCTCAATTGTGCTTCAGATTACTGCCGGAAGGCGTACAAGAAAATCCACATGACCAAGGTGGAGGAGCGTCTCACCACCATCTGCCAGCGGGAGAACTCCTTCTACGTGGACACTGTACGCGCTTTTCGGGACAGGCGCTATGAGTTCAAAGGTCTCCACAAGGTGAGCCTGACCTTCGTGAGGTTGGAGCAGGATCTAGTTTCTGAGGTGAAAATCCTTGCTCAGCGCTGTCTGAATGTGTTACTCCCGATCTCTGAGCCCAGTGCATGCACTCAGACAATAAACGTGCAGTTGTTTTTAACTTTGGAAAATTAAAGGCCTGGGGCCTCGAAGCTATTCTGAATGATTGCTTTTAAAATAATTATTTAGAGCAGGGGTCAGCAAACTACTTTGTCATGGTGAAGCAGAAGGAGCTAATCTGCCAAACGCAAGCCTAGCAGCATGCTGGGGAGCTGAGCTGTCCATTGGCCTCTTAGAAGCTCAGCATCCCAGGAGGTGCAGCTTGTGTGGATGTGAGAGATGGGTGTCACCATGTTGCGCCTCCCCCCATCACCCCAGCCCCTACTGGCACTGGGTAGTACTGAGGTCCTTCATGTCCCTTCCCCACTCCCCTCAGCAGTAACAATCTGATGTCTTCCAGTGTGATACAAATTTTTTATCACTTAGCACGTTGGTTGAGTACCTATTCTGTGCCAGACCCTTTTCTAGGTACTGAAGAGACATCAGGTGGGGAAGTAATGGTGGAACGTTCTGAGATGAAAGAGAATGTCCAGTGTTTGGCCACTGTGACAGCAGCTAGCCTAGCAAACAGAAAGAAATGCCACTCAGGCAGGAAGTGAGTTCAGATACCCCTGAATCACATCCCTGTCTCTCACCCTCCCTGGTGGTGACCATGTCTGCTTTATTGAGGTAAGATTGATGTGGGGTACATCTGACCCTCTCAGGTGGGCAGTTCTGTAGAGTTTGACAAATGCATACACCTGTGTAACCACCACCACAGTGACGAGAACATTTCCTTCGCAACCATTTACAATAGTACACGGCCCTTGTTAGCACAGCTGTGTCCATCTTCCAGCGGTTGGTATAGTATCTGTAAACAGTTGTTGGTCCATAAGTATCCAGGAGTTGGTGATGGACAGGGAGGCCTGGCATGCTGCGATTCATGGGGTTGCAAAGAGTCGGACATGACTGAGCAACTGAACTGAACTGAACTGAAGGAGTAAATTTTTACTCTCAGATGTTGCCTCTAAGAATGTGCACTTTGCTTTCAGCCTGTCAGTGGTTTCTGAGTTCTGTTGTTTAAGAAACCCTATAACTCAGCCCATTGGATGCATTAATAAGAGTAAATTAAGTAACAGGACTTGGATTGGGAGCCCCGGGCCTCTTTGGTGGAGTGAAGCCCTTGCCTCTGTCACTGGTCTTGAGATGTAGATTTCATCTGCTTCTCCAGTTAGCTGCCAGGCTCTGGATTCTGTTCTGTGGGCTTGAAATTGCCCTAAGTCTGAGGTGTCAAAGTGGGTTGTTGCTGTCACCAAGTATTTTCTCCTAGTCCTTAGTTTCACAAGTAATAAAAATGTAATATTGGTATGTTTCTTTGTGTTCATAAGTCCTTTCAGGATATCTGTCTTACTTGGGGCAGTTCTAGATTGAAAGTGGTTTTAGGGTAGGTGAGAACTAAGCATGCAGACACTATGGGGGACAAGCTGACATTTCGATGTTAAATTTCTCAGGTGTAGTGATAGTGTTGAGGTTATATAGAATGTCCTTGTTTCTGGAAATTTTTGCTGAAGTATTTAGGAGGGTCAGGTCATGATAGTTTCAACTTGCCTTTGGTTGTGCCAATAGAGTTTTTCTCTAGAATGGAATAAAGGAAATATGGCAAAAAGTATCAAAAGTGACCCCTCTGGTATATGGTCTTTGTTGTACCTTTTTTTTTTTTTGAAGTTTTCTATAGATTTGAAATTTTCAAAATATCAAAACCTTGGGCCTATGTACAGAATGTGATGTGGAAGAGTCTAGGAGGTGATCAGTCTTTGTGTGGGTTGCAGGTGTGGAAAAAGAAGCTCTCCGCAGCCGTGGAGGTGGGGGACGCGGCGGAGGTGAAGCGCTGCAGGAACATGGAGGTCCTGTACGACTCTCTGCAGCTGGCGCACAAGTGCATCCTCAACTCCTTCTATGGCTACGTCATGCGCAAGGGGTAGGCACTTGCCTGGTGGGGCCTGTGGGCACGAGCGAGAGGGGAGAGTCAGGGCCTCCTTAAAGGAGTGCGGGAGAGGGTGGGTTGGGTGGGGGTTGAGGTCACACTGACTCAGAGGGTTCTGGGCATCTGGGGCGTCAGCACTCCTGGACACGTGCTTCTGAGCATCCCGGGCTGCAGAGCGGTTTGGTAGTCTCTGGCGTATGACTAGTGCATGCGTGCTCAGTCACGTCCAACTCTTTGTGACTCCATGCCCACCAGACTCCTCTGTCCACGGAATTATCCTGGCAAGAATATTGGAGTGGGTTGCCACTTCCTACTCCAGGGCATATGACCAGTGAGGGGTGTAAGGCCTTCTGAGAAGTCAAGAAAGCCAGAAATGGGGGCATCCTAAAGACAACATGGAGTGTGTTCCCAAGGTAGGGTGCCAAAGGAAGATGAGGCAAGGTGGGGCCTTAGTGTCCAGTGAACCAGCATCTAGGTGGGTGGGGCCTCGGCAGAGCAGGTATTGAAGGTGAGGCCTAGCTGTTGTGAGTGGAACCCAGGAGGGTCAACAAGGGTGGCCCTGGAGGAGCAAGGTGGTGGTGGGGCAGATTGGTTTTAGGGAAAGTGGCGTTGTTTATTTGTTGTTGCTTTTTAATGGCAGAGACGGAGGGGCTGAGAGCAGGGCTAGCACCTGAGCAGAGTTCCCTGGGGAAGGCAGGCCTGACCTCGGGTCACTTGACACCTGTGAGACCTGATATGAGTGCTGAGCCAGGTGGGCTGGTGTTTTGCCTGAGACGTCAGAGGATGAGTGTAGGGTGTGGAAGAACAAGGAAGGCATGAGGTGGTGCCTGGGAGAGTGAGAGAGAACTCGAGGGGGCTCTCTTGACCACTGCCCTGGAGAGCCCTGCTGAGCTGAGGTCGTGAGCTGTTGCCATGGCGCACGCTGCATCCTTTCAGAACTTTCCTGAGCTGAGCACTGCTTTGAAGTAGGATCAGAGGAGTATCCTCTGCACAGCTTAATCCTACGTTAGTTCTTCCCTGCTTCAGATGTCCCCTCCTCCCAACCCTAACTCCTCTAACATCCTTCTTGAGGGTGCCCCTCCCACCCCTCAGCTGTGACTGTCCCCTCCAGGGCCCGCTGGTACTCCATGGAGATGGCTGGCATCGTCTGCTTCACAGGGGCTAACATCATCACCCAGGCGCGGGAGCTGATCGAGCAGATCGGGTGAGTCCTGCACTTGGTCACCGGCTGCTGGGACTTGGCGGGGCACGGCCTGAGGTGAAGAGGCTAGACGCAGGGGCTGAGAAGGAACAAGCTGGTGACAATAGAGCTGGCGATGCTGGAGATGGGAAGGTGTTTCGTTTTGTGGGTTCCCAGCCAGGAGGAACCTCGTCCACTGTCAAGCATTGACACAGGGTTCTTGCTCTGTAGACATTCATGCCTATCATTCATGTGGTCTCATTTCTCTGTTTCTCTGAAGGAGGCCCTTAGAGCTGGACACAGATGGAATATGGTGTGTCCTGCCCAACAGCTTCCCCGAAAACTTTGTCATCAAGACCACCAATGTGAAAAAGCCCAAGGTGACCATCTCTTACCCTGGGGCTATGTTAAACATCATGGTCAAGGTGAGCCTGCATCTCTAGCAAGGACCTGTTGTCTGGGGTGGGGTTCTTCATGCCACCTCTCTTGATAGGAGTGTGGGAAAGGGACAAGTGTTGGCCCTTACACTGAGGCACTCCCCTTTCTGAGTGGGTGCTCCCATTTCTGAATGTCTCTGACTTTCAGATTATCTTTCTGTAGCCTGAACATCTTGTCCAGAGATGTTGTGTTCAAAAGTTACCTGTGTCTCTGTTCCTATTTAGCATAATGACCAGACTTACAGTAGAATTGGAAAAATAGAACAAGAAATCCTGTATATCCTTTAGCCTGCTTCTCTTTATTTTTTTATTTGGCTGTGATGGGTCTTAGTTGTGGCACATGGGATCTCCGTCGCATCATCTGGGGTCTTTTGCTGTGGTGCATGGGCTTTGGAGCTCGCAGGCTCAGTAGTTTGTGGCACACGGGCTTAGCTGCTCTGTGGCACATGGGCTCTTTCCAAACCAGGGATCTGACCCACGTCCCCTGCATTGCAAGGCAGATTCCTAATCACTAGACCACTGGGGAAGTCCTGCCTGCTTCTGTTTATCTTCTATAAACCCCAGTGTAATCGTCAGAACTGAGAAGTCATGCCAGCATCGCACTGTAACTCAACTACAGCTTTGTCTGTATTTCTCAGCTTTTCCAGGACCACGCCCTGCATTTGGCCAGCCTGTCTCCTTAGTCCCCTCCAGCCTGGCAGCCCCCATGGTCTTTTCAGTCTGTAATGACTCAGACACTTTGGTGAATACTGGTCAGGTGCTTTGCGGACTCACTCTCCATTTGAATTTGTCCCTTGTTCTTCGTTACTAGATTGAGGTTATTTGGGTTTTTTGGAGGGAAAAAAACAGAGATACATGCTCCGTGTTGGCATTCTTGAGGGGCGCTGAGTCAGGATCAGCACCCCTGCTGGCTTCCCAACTATCACGTTACAGGAGCTAGTCCATGAGTCCATACTCCCAGGAGTGGCAGACCCAGCCACACGGCAAAGCCATCCCGGTAATTAGTAAAGACTATGGCTCAGAGGTTAAAGTGTCTGCCTGGAATGTGGGAGACCCTGGTTCAATCCCTGGGTCAGAAGATCCTCTGGAGAAGAAAAGTGGCACCCCACTCCAGTACGCTTGCCTAGAAAATCCCATGGAGGGAGGAGCCTGGTAGGCTGCAGTCCATGGGGTCGCAGAGAGTCAGACACGACTTCACTTTCACTTTATGGAGGAGATACTCTGCTCTGCACTGAGACTCTGCAGATGTGCTGTTTCACTCTGAATCTTCGCCTTCTGGTTTTAGCACTGGCAGTATCCTGTCACAGTGGGCATCAGTCTGCCCAAGGCAACTCTGTATTTCCCTCGTTCTTTGTACATTATTAATTGGAACCTTTTGTAAGGAAGAGTTGTCACACTTCTCTCCTGTTTCTGTTGTTAAGTCACTCAGTCCTGTCCAACTCTTTTGTGACCCCACGTACTTACTGTAGCCCTCCAGGCTCCTTTGTCCATGGAATTCTCCAGACAAGAATAATGAAGTGGGTTGCCATTCCTTTCTCCAGGGGATCTCCCCGACCCAGGGATTGAACCCCAGTCTTCTGCTAGGTGGGCAGATTCTTTACCCCTGTACCAATTCCTCTTACCTTCTGGGAAGCCCCTTTCTCCTACTTAGTCCCTCACTTATCACTTTATTGAGTCATTTGTTAGGTCATTGTGGGTGTGTGGGTGTTTGCTGTGTGGGGTAACAACCCAGTTCCATCCTGGTGTGTTTTGTTGCTCAGCTTATTCCACTTTGGCTACTAGGGGCTCCTTTACGTTAGCCCCCTGTATCCTTGAGACACACCCTGTTATGTAGTTTGGATTTGGGTTTGGGGGGAGTGCTTTACTTCCTAGGACTGTAAGACGCTCAAGCCTCATCTTGTATTTCCCGTCCCACCTTGGGATCACCCATTTCTCCAAGGAGGCCAGGCTCCTCTTATTAGGAAGTGGTGGTAGAAACCAAGACGGTGTGTCTCTGCTGCTCACAGCAGATGGGCTAGAAGTTGTGTGTGTGTGTGTAATAACCCCACACGTGTGTCTATATTTATTTCTCTGTTTATCTGCATACATATTTAAATAGATATAACATGAGCATATTGATATATCCAGTTCCAGTCTGTTCTCCTTTCCTTATTAGTGACTCCTTTGTCCTACCTCTGATTTTCCCAGTGTGTGTATTTATTTGTTCAACCCTAGTATTTGTGTAAAGTAGATTCAGAGCTGTGTGTCTCTGAGCAGTAAGCCCACCGGCTGCAGTACAGTGTTCAGTCTTTAATCTCACACCACCCACACCGTGTGAGATTTGCCACAGTTACTTAACAGCCCTCTGGCAGGGTTCTGTCAAGCAATGCTAGTGCAGTTGAGCTCATTTGCTCCAATCTGCAGGCGTTCTTGGGGTCACCCTAGATCCTAGTTGAATGTTGTTTCGTTTGCCTCCGGTAAGATTTGCTCTTTTGTTGTTGTTTTCATTCATTCATTCACTTTTGGGTCTTTGCTGCTGGGCATGGGCTCCCCACTGCAGTGGCTGCTTTTGTGGAGCACGAGCTCTAGAGTGCGTGGGCTCAGTAGTTGTGGCATACAGGCTCAGTTGCCGCTCAGCATGTGGAATCTTTCCAGACCAGGGGTCGAACCTGTGTCTCTGCATTGACAGGCAGATTCTTATCCACTGTACCACCAGGGAAGTCCAGAATTCATGCTTTTACAGGGAGCACTTCTGTGGGTTTTGACCCAGACGTAGAGGCATGTGTCCACCATCACAGAGCAACATAGAACAGCCTCCACCCCAAAGGCTCCTGGACACTCCCCCTTTGTTGTCGGCCCTTCTTGTTAGGCCCACCCCTGGTTCCCCCGTGTGTTCTTTTATATGATAGTTTTGCCTTTTCCAGCGTGTCCTGTGAATTGAAACATGCTGTGTAACCTTGGTAGACCAAGCAGGAAGCACTTTGGTTCATTCACGTTGGACGCATGTCAGAACTTGATCCCTTTCTCTTGCCAAGTGGTGTCCATTGTATGGAAGAGCCCCAGCTTGCTAATCCATCCACCCTTTGGAAATGGTAACCCACTCCAGTATTCTTGCCTGGAAAATCCCATGGACAGAGGAGCCTGGCAGGCTACAGTCCATGGGGTCTCAAAGAGTTGGACACGACTGAGTGACTTCACTTTGGAGGGCAGCTGGTTATCTCCAGGTTTGGGTGATGATGAGAGAGGCCGACTCCCCTCTTCACTCTTGCTTGGCAGGAAGGCTTCACCAATGATCAGTACCAGGAGCTGGCTGAGCCTTCTTCACTTACCTACGTCACTCGCTCAGAAAACAGCATCTTTTTCGAGGTTGATGGGCCCTACCTTGCCATGATCCTTCCAGCCTCCAAGGAAGAAGGCAAGAAACTGAAGAAGAGGTAGGAATCCCACAGTCTTTATGCTTGGGAAAGGTCTAACAACTCCTCTAGTAAATGGACAAGGACCCACAGTGGGAACAGACCTCGGTTCTGGTTTCTTGACCTTTTTGATTCAATTTGGAAAGCTTTTCTTGACACCCACAAACTCTGTTCTCCACCTGTTATATTCTGGTTCTACAGATTGCAGGCCCTAGGTCATTTTCCTTTTGGAGATCAGGGTAGAGAGATGTTTGCTGCTTGATGGATGAGAAAGGGAAGGAAAAAGGCAGAGGGTGATGAGAAGCAGCTAGCATCCCAGGCTCTCTCCTCTGCTCTCTTTGCCTACGTTTCTAGGTATGCCGTGTTCAATGAGGATGGTTCCCTGGCTGAGCTCAAGGGCTTTGAGGTCAAACGCCGCGGGGAGCTGCAGCTGATTAAAATCTTCCAGTCCTCAGTGTTTGAGGCCTTTCTTAAGGGCAACACCCTAGAAGAAGTGTATGGCTCTGTTGCCAAGGTGGCTGATTACTGGCTGGACGTGCTATACAGCAAGGTAAGGCTCCTCATCTGGCTCTGAGGGTCCTGCAGTCAGAGTCCGGGTAACCAAGGAGACAGATGAACTCAAGGCTAATTCTGATGAAATCCCATAACTTCCTCAGTGCCAGGGCTACCGCGAATCCCCCTTAACTTTTGTGTCCAGTGACAGAATTCTGTGAAGGAAACAAATATTAGCATGATAGTGAGCCAGCTGTAAGCTGTGCGACCTCAGACAGGCCCCTTGGGCTCCTCCTCATCGTTGAAGAAAGCAGCTGGTTCCTCAGTTGGTCCACCTGCTGTCCAACCTGCCCATGTCTCTCTTCTTTTCTCCCTCCTGGCTCCTCCTTTCCCTATCTTTCTCTTCCTTTTAGGACAAAAATCAATTCTTTGTCTTTCCTATTATTCTGTAGTCTTGGTACTAAAAGCTCAATAAATGTTTCTTGATATTTTCCTGCACAGTTTAATAAAAGTTAAGGTTTTGTGTGTGGTGTGTTGCTGTGCAGTGGTATGAGACAGCCCTGTTAAACCACTGCCTTCAGCTCATCAGGCTAGATAAACACAGTTTCACATGGAGAAAGTCTTGGGTGAGCTCAAACTGGTGCTCGCTTCCTCTGTATGATATTTTTGCTCGTTGCCTCTCTCTCCAGGCAGCTAACATGCCTGATTCCGAACTGTTCGAGCTGATCTCTGAGAACCGTTCCATGTCTCGGAAGCTGGAAGATTATGGGGAGCAGAAGTCGACATCCATCAGCACAGCCAAGCGCCTGGCTGAGTTCCTGGGAGATCAGATGGTGAAGGATGCAGGGCTGAGCTGCCGCTACATCATCTCCCGGAAGCCTGAGGGGTCTCCAGTCACAGAGAGGTAAGGGTTTCCAGCCTCAAGGAAGGAATTCCTTAAGGGTCTTGGTTGCTCTCTGAAAGCCTGCATCTTCTGTAGAGCCTCTGTCCCTCCATAGAGAGATGAGCTTCCTTAAACAGGGCAGGGATAGTCAGGACTCAGAAGAGGGAGGAGCCAGGCCTTGGACTTCCTTCAGAGCAGATGCCAGGAAGGCTGCTGGGGCCCTGGTGGGAATCCTGAGAGGGTGTAGTGAGCTTGTCCACTTGGAGCCCAGAGAATCTGGGTTCTTGGGTGGCCAGACTGAGAGTACCCTCTCAGTCATAGGGCAGTAGGGATGTCTTGGAGGGTCTGCTACAATGAGCATAACACAAGGTCGAGTTCAGGTTTAGGGCAGAGCTCCGGTCACTCACACACACAAGCAGACTGATGCTACACTTCTCAAGCTGGGATTATTGAACCACAGCTACATGCTACCACACTGACAGCAAGAAAAGCAGGGTGATGCATGAAGGCAGAGTGTACTTCTGTCTATTTAAGTTTACACACAGGGGAAGTACAATAGGAGTACTATAAAAGCATGTAGGGGATTGATTAGCACCAAGATAAACACTGTATTTACTTCTATATTAGGAGGGTCGACAGAGCTACACAGGGGACTTCATCGTCATCTTTATTTTTCATCCATGACGTGAAAATGGCATGGTCGATTTGATAGAACTAGGTGGTGGGTGCACAAGTTTCTGTTCTTCCTAAGTTTCTTCATGATATTTCAAAATAACAAATACTTCTTCCAGTGAGAGAAAGAGGGGTAGCGACAGTTGCCATGTTGCTTTGCTAGTGATGTGAAAACTGGTTTCGTTTTCAGGCAAGTGGTGGGCTCTGTCTATATTTTACCCAATGAATAACATTTTTAATGTTTATTTATATACATGCACATGAATATATAATTTATGTAAAGACATCTGTAAATAGCTCTGATAACAGTGGTCAAACATACACCAGATGGCCAATGGTGAGGGGTTGTGCATGAAATCATGACATTTTAATATGAAGTATTAATATTTATTAAGTATGATAAACATCAGATACGGGTATAGTTTATACAAAATAACTACGTGAACTACAAACATAGGTTACGAAGTAGGTCATAAGTACTTATTTCCATGTAAACCGCGGGAGATTTTCACATTTGTGAGTTTTTTATCTCTTTTCGACCAGGGCAATTCCACTGGCCATTTTCCAGGCAGAGCCCACAGTGAGGAAGCACTTCCTCCGGAAATGGCTAAAGAGTTCTTCCCTTCAGGACTTTGATATTCGGACAGTGAGTGCTGATTTTTTTTCCTACTCTTAGAAATTGAGGAGGAAAATTAGATAAGGCAGAGAATCCCAGACTCAGGTCATGTTTTTGTCTGGGGACTTCACTCTTGATTTCCTCTTTTCTATTATGGAATGAATGAAGAAATAGTTACACTTTGGGAAAACCTGGAAAAGCTAGATGCTGGGGAGGCCTTTTTAACAGTTCTCTGGGGTGGACTAAGGCTTGGGGTCTGGCACAGGGTTCTACTGCTGGCTCCTCTACTTGCTGTGATCCTGGGGGATCATTTATACTCCCCACTTCCATTTCCTCCTCTGTGAAGTGGGGCCTTTCAGCACAGAATTTCTGAGAGGACTGAATAAGAGACATGAAGCATTCATTCAGCACAGTGCTTGGCATGGTGTGTTGCTGCTCCGCTGCTTTTCTCATGCACCCTGTTGCTGGTTCCCTGCATGCTCAGATTCTGGATTGGGACTACTACATCGAGCGGCTGGGGAGTGCCATACAGAAGATCATCACAATCCCTGCGGCCCTGCAGCAGGTGAGGCTGAGACCAGCAGAAACGGAGCCCAGTATGAAACCTGGACCTGACTATACTAACAGAGTCAGACAAGTGATCAGTCTCGCCTTCATGTAGGTGAAGAACCCAGTACCACGTGTCAAACACCCTGACTGGCTGCACAAAAAACTACTAGAGAAGAATGACATCTACAAGCAGAAGAAGATCAGTGAGCTCTTCGTCCTTGAGGGCAAGAGACAGGTAATGGGGCCTGGCCCAGGACAACAGAGGCTGTGACAGTCGGGGCTGGGCTGGGTCCTGTGGGCGCACAGGCACCAGTCTCTGTATTGCTGCCCATCATTTTGGATGCTTCCATTCAAGCATCTGGAATGTTTTTTCTTTCTAAAAATACATATCTTGATACTTAACCCTTTAGTTCTTCTCTGTGTTCTTCTGTGATAGGAAGCTTTGTAATGCATCACTTTAGGATGAAAAACTATCTAAATATATGATTAGACTCAGTAAATTGGAATGCATCACTGCACCTTGAGACTTCAGTTTTCTAAACTATAAAAAAAGCTGTTACAAACGCAAAAAAATACTAAAGACCAGTGTAATGAAAAGCATAGCTAAAATCAGAAGAGCAAGAAGAAAATTGTCAGGTGCTAAAAATGGAAACTGAGCTTTAAACCAGAGCAGTATACAAACTCACCTGCTAAAAACCAGATCCTCAGATTGAATTTTAAAATCTAACTACCTTATTTATGAGTTATACCTAAAAGGGCTCAAAAAAATTAGAAGAATACAAAAACATATATCAAGTAAATATTAACCAAAGCAAAGCTGATGTAGGTATATTAATGCAAGACCAAAAAAAAATTTTAACTTAAAAAGTATTAGTAATGATAATGATGGTATTAAATAC